>JAKCPB010001843.1:0-65342 GCA_021442155.1 Cymbidium sinense
AAACCCAAAAAATGGTCGAGTTGTCGACGCTTCCTCACTCAACAAGTCACAGAAAAGGCCACAAAGAGCTCGTCATTCTGTCTGATAATAAAATCACAAACTCACTACAACTTAAGTCAAGATTCGGTATGTTCTAAAGGTCGAACTCAACAAGCCCGTGATATGGTCGAGTTGGCCGACGCCTCCTCACTCAACAAGCCGCCAGAAAAGGCGAAAGAGCTATTGCTCGTCACCAAATGACGATAGTTGTTTAATCTCAAACCGCATCCAAATGATTACAAGCAACCAGGATCCAGGAGATCTCTCTACTTGATCGATAGATCAAGGCAAGCTGAGGAAATGCTCAATTCAGGGTTGCCTGAAATCAACCTTCATACTATCTGCAAGGTGATATTTCAATATATTCTCAATGATCTCGATCAAGCTCAAAGCACATATCAAAGTCTATCTCCTCATCAAGTCCATCAAAGCGTAAAGCATAGACCGGAGGAAGAAATTCCATAGTTCATACAAAGATGGTCGAATTAAAGGAATTTTGTAGTTGTTCTAAAAGCACATGTTGTTAGTTAATAACTCAACATTGACCGCATATAAGCCAAAAGGCTGGGTCATCTATATGTACCCTTCAACGAACCCGTCAAAGCAGCAGACACAAGGTTCATGGTGTACATACACTTCCTGACAAGTCAATGTTGACAAATCAGGTTAATCCTTCATCATGTCCGTCAAGCTCAAAGCTAGGATATAAGAAATTTCAAATGCTCAAGCACTAATAAATCGATTCCCAAGCGGAGTCCTTCATCAAAATAAGCAATTCTCCATCAAACCCAACCAAGCATGAAGCTGGGATCGAGAAGCTTAAATCGCAATGACAAAAAAAGAGATCTTCAAAGTCATCAAGATAGATGGTGCAAGAACTCTTCAATCCGATAAGTTCATTCTCGACAAATCGTTAGTCATTTAGTATGTCCTAAATAAGGTAGCATACTAATGACAAATCCTGTCAAAATTTCGAAAGCTATGGTTAAATGATCTGAAGTTTTATGCACCAAAAGGTCAACCGCCAACAAACGTGACTCGCTTTATGGGAGAATAACATTTTTTGGGGGCATTTGTTGACCTCCACATATGTGTCATAAATCAAGACAAGCTCACAAGATAAAATGGATTCTAGCTAGCGCAAATCGGGTTCAAAATGCACCTGACATCACCAAAATGGTCGAAATGATCTCCAATCGATGAATGGACTCTCCGTGATTCAAAACGCTGAAATTGATCAAAATATAAATATTGCAAAATCTAACGATCAACCGATCAAGCGCCAAGTCGCCAAGACGCTTGCATGTATATCGAGGTCGAGGCATCGGCATAGGTCAAACGCATATATTCATGAAATTAACGCTATTGGCTTTGAAATATCGAAATCTATCAAACGACCGCTCGCACTCAATTCGAGATGAGTTCACGCGAAGGTCACCCCAACATCGACGACCTCAAGGCGTGTACAAGGAAGTTGACTACGTGCATATGGTCGTGGAACTCTGTGCTGGTGACGAGCTCTTCCACCGCCTCGAGAAACATGGTCGCTTCTTCAAGCAAGAGGCTGCTATCCTCTTCCAGGACCTAATCCACATTTGTGGCCGCTGTGGCCTCCTTTTCTGTGCCTGTCTCTCTCTCTCTAATAAGGTTCTTTTTCTGTAATTACTGCTGAGAGGGTGATTAACTGTAATTAATAGCTGAGCTTGAGTGATACATTCCTTCCGAAGCTCGCTTCATCGCTCCAATTCTATTGGGTGTGAGTTGAGTCAAGAAAATGAGTTAAACCCTTTCCAATTGAGTTAACCCTACCGAGTAAAGGAAGGAATCGTTCGGAGCTTCCCGATCCGTTGGATCTAGCCTTTTCTCCGCTGGATGGGCTCACTTGGATTGCGCTTCTTAGACTCTTGGAAACCGCTTGGATCTGTAATTGATCTCGATCTTTGTTTTGATCACGCGCCTTTCTTTCCTTCGGTGAGTGGAATACGATGTTGGCCTCGACGGTTTGATGCCTTCGATTAAGGATCGTTGATGGTTTGAGTGGAAAAGTGTCAAGATCGGCACAATGATTGGTTTTACGGGATTGAATCAGTAAACCCTAATTCATTTGCTCGCGCTTCAGGCCGCCGGGTTCCGCTAGGAGGGAAGATCGGAGGGAAAAAGAGGAGATCCTTACATGGTCGATCCAAGGAAGATCCACCGAAAGGTCCCGGATGCCTGAACCAGCCAGAGAGAATTTGGAGGAGATCCGGGATTGCTGCCTGTTTGTTTTCCCGCTTCCACCGTGAGAATTGAGCAGAGGGAGAGAAAGACCGAGAAAGAGGGAAGACTTGAGAAATTAGACGAGGAGTTCTTGAGATAAATTCTTCAACCCTTTCTGATTTCCTCTATTTATAGTCTTTGTTCCGCTCTTCTAGAAGGTTTTTTGTTGTCAGTAATAATTTAGAGTCTTGCCTCTCGTAGTTAGTTAGACTTCTTGATCTTCATGCTATTAATCTTCTGCTTTTGTCAGCCGTTAGATTTCTTGATCTCATGCTTATTAATCTTCGTTATCTGCTAGCTTGTTATATGTTATACTTCTTGATTCTTCTTGTAATCGCCTGTTGGGACTGCTCGCCTTTGTGATATTTTCTTTTATGTAGTCTGGAAATCCTCTGTAAAAAGCTAATTATTTTATTTATTTACCTATTGATTTATTCTCTGCTTATTCGGATCTTCTTCCGCTAGTTGTTAATGAAGTCTTTTAGCCAATTTGGCCTTTTCGATTCTTTGTCTCTGGATGGTTGGGGATATCATTACTCCCCTTCCCGAGACTGACCTTGTCCTCAAGGTCAAATTCAGGGTAAATTTCTTTTATTTCTTTCTCTGAAATCCAAGAGGTATCTGTTTCTGATAGGCCTTCCCACTGTATTAATACTTCTTTGATTTGTTGATCTCCTCTGAGTATAATTCTATGATCCAACATCTTGATTGGTCTAATAATCATTTGTCCTTCTCTGAATTGATTTGATAAGTGTGCTGGATGTATAGTTGTATCTTCTTTGTAAGGTTTTACGGATATATGAAAACATTATGTATCCGCGTCGTTGGAGGTAGTTCCACTGTGTAAGCTCCTATTTTTTAGAAGCACTTTAAAAGGTCCATAATACCTTCTTTGTAATTTGGTGTATTGTCACCGTCACCAAATTTGTCTATAAGGTTGTATTTTGACCAATACCAAATCATTGACTTGTAATTGAATGTCCGTCTATGCTTATCACCATTTGTTTCATGCTTTTGGGCTTGTTGTAAATTTGTTTTCGTGGATCTATGATTTGGTCTCTTTGTTGTATCGAGTCTACTGACTAGTACTTGTAGTGCCTCATATGGAATTAATGTAGAGGAATTCTCATAAAGCTTGCTTGGAAAGGAGTCATTTTGGTTGAAGTATTGATGGATGTGTTATAGGAAAACTCTGCCCAAGGAATAAATTGTAACCAAGTCTTAGGGTCATCCATAACAAAACTCCTTAGATACTGTTCTAATATTCTGTTAGTCACCTCAGTTTGTCCATCATACGTGGATGATAAGCACTTCGTGGCTTAATGTAGTACCACGAGTTTGAATATTTCTTGCCGAAATTACTCATGAATATAGGGTCTCTATCGAATTATTCCTTTGGGTATCCCATGCAATTTGAATGTATCAAACAAATATATAGGCTATGTAAATTTGTAAGGGTTGGTAAGAAATGTGCATACTTTGACAATCTGTCTACCACCACTAGTATAGCAGTTTTGTTATGAGACTTTGGTAGACCTGTAATAAAATCCATTGATACTTCTTCCCAAATGTTTGCTGGTATAGGCAGAGGTTGTAGTAACCCTGCAGGCCTTTGAGTATCATATTTCATTTGTTGACATATAGGGCAAGTTGATATGAAATGTTGTATATCTTTTTTCATTTTTTTCCAATAGAATTGTTGAGTAATTCTAGCCCATGTTTTATGAACTCCCATATGTCCTCCAGTTGGTGTAGAATGTAACTCTCTGATAATTAGATTTGAGATCGAATTACGGCATATGATCGCTTTTATAGTATATTAGTCCTCTCGGATATTTATGTTTTGGAAACAATTGATCGTTGCTTTATTTGTTCTTTGCGACTTTTGTAGTTCGATATTGGTAGTTTCTTCTTTAATTTCTTTGCATAAGACCATTGAATTCTTGAGTATATCTTGAAGTTTAATGACATTAAGTCTGTTTGATCCTTAATCAAGGCTTCTGTTAAACATTTTTACGGGCGATTACATCTGCTTTGTTTGTAATGCGGTTTATATTCAATACTATAATCATACCCAAGTTTGACTAAAATCTTTTCTTTGTTGGTTTGAATTGTTTCTTTGCATTAATTCTCTTATGCTTTGTTGATCGATTCGATGGTAAACTTATTTCTAGCAAGTATTGTCTCCACTTTGCAAGCTGTTTGTTATAGCATATAATTCTCTTGCATATGTTGATGTTTTTTTTAAAGGCGGTGAAAGTTTCTTCTTGAAGTAAGCAATTGGATGTTTGTTTTGTGTGAGAACCGCTCCTATTCTGTACGATGCATCTGTTTCAATGATAAATGGTTGAGCAAAGTTTGGATATGCTATCGGTAATGTTGTCATTACTTGCTTTAATTTGATAAAAGGCATTTGTTGATTTTGTCCCCTTTGGCTTGTTGCTTGGTAACATAGATGTTAGGGGAAGCAATTCTTTGCATAATTCTTGACAAATTTTACGTAATAACTTAAACCCAAAATCCTCTTAATTCTTTGGTTGAATTAGGTATGACCATGTTTGCAGCTTGAATCTTGTTGGGATCCACTTGTATGCCTTGAGATAAGATGTGACCTAAGTAGTCAATTTTCTCTTGTACAAATGAACATTTTGAGGGTTTAATAAACATTGAATCTTTGTTTGAGTTGTTTGACACTTCTTGTAGATGATATTGATGTAGTTCTAATGTCTTCGTATATGAGAATATCATCAAAAAATACTAAAACAAACTTTCTTAGGAATGGTTTAAGGGCGTATTCATTAAAGCTTGAAATGTTGAAGGTGCATTTGTGAGTCCAAAGGCATAGGAAACTCATAGTGTCCTTCATGAGTTCTAAAGGTGTTTTATAAATGTCTTCCTTTGCCATTCTTATTTTGGTGATATCGACCTTAGATCCAGTTTAGAAAATCGTGGCTCCATATAACTCATCCATGAGTTCTTGAGGGAGTTGGAATAGGGAATCTGGGGTATAGTAACTTTATTGAGGGCTCTATAATCTACAGAACCTCCGGTACCATCTTTCTTTTGATTAATAAAGGCGGGAAGAGAAAGGACGATACTTTCTCCGATTATACCACTTTCCGACATTTCTTTAATTAATCTTTCAATTTCGGTTTTGAAAATGTGGATACCTGTAATTTTAACTCTCACATGAGTTCCATGTGGCGGATGGATTTGATGGTCTATATTTCGCTTGGGGTAAGCCTTTTGGGTTTTGAAATAACTCACGGTAAGTGTGTAATACATTTGTATTTCTGCAATGTATTGAATTCTACTATAGAGGATCTGTTTCCTCGTTATTGACTCATTTGAAAGCATGATAATATTTCTTTACATTCGCAACTTAGTGAGCGATGAAGGGAGATTCTATCCTTTATTCTTCATTGTATTTCCTTGTAATTGTACTAATCATTAATGTAGAATTTCATTGTTAGCTTCTTGTAATCAAATGTACATTCACCCAACCTGTTAACCATTGAACCCCCAAAACTATATCGACTCCTTGCATGGGTAGCGGAAGCAATGTAATAAAAGTATTGCCTTGTAGTTGAATAGGAGATTAGAACATATGCCCAGCATTTTAAAGTTTCCCATTGCCTACTAATACTTGAAATCCGATCTTTGGAGTGATTTTAAAATCAATAAATTTTGCTAATTTTGATTGAATGAAATTGTGGGTAGATCCGTCAATCAAAACTTGTACCTTTTATTTCCAATTAAACCTTGTAATCTCAAGGTTCTCGGGTTAGGCTGTAAATGCATTGAGGCGATTTGAATTCTTCTTCATTTTGTATTTCCGACTCATTTTCTTGTTGTAAATCGGTCTTGGTCCTCATTGATTACTGTTAGAGTAAACATTTTTGATTTGCAAATATGACCTCTGTGATACCTCTCATCACAATTAAAACATAATCCCTTCTTCCTTCTTTCATCCAGTTGTGTTGGGGTCAATTTCTGTATGGGAATGTTTTGTTTATTGGGTATTCCATTGCTTTGATTAATTCTTTGGCATTGGTAGTGTTGGCGAAAGGTGGTTGATAGTTACGGTTTTGTTTTACTGTTGGGCTTGGTATGTTTATATCTTGGTATTATATCTTGACAAGTCTATCCTCCATCAATTTAGCTAGGAAAGCTTCGAGTGAGCTAAGCAATGCTCTAACTTCCCTTTTATGTCTTGCCTTAAACCCGATTCAAAGCAACTCTATAAGAATTACGGTGGAATACGATATTTGGTTTGCTAATTCCTCAAATTGCTTATAAAATTCGTTGCTTTCATTTGTAATTTTGCAAGTTCACCCCTTAAATCTCTATACAATGAGGGGCCAAATCTCAATAACTTGCTCTTTAAATTGTGTCCAAGAGTGTAATTGGTGATTAAGATGCATCCATTGGTACCAACTTAATGCTGGTCCATGTAAATAGATGCTATTAAGAATTTTTGGTCTTAGAGGCTATAATATTGAAAGAATTGGTGCCTTAAGCGCCAACCTCTAGGATTCTCTCCATTGAATCTAGGCATGTCTACTTTCACTAGCCTATTGTTGTTTTGAGTTTGTTGTCTAGGAGGAAAAGAGATTTAGTGAGGTTGGGTACATACACAGATTGTTGTTGTTCTTGATTATTTTCCAATTTTTCTTCAATTGAAGAGAGTCTTACGGATACTTCATTGAGTATCATAGTGATGGATTGCATTTGTTCGTCAGTTTTGTTTAGCCTGTTTCACATTCCTCAATAGTTTTTGTTGTGTGTCTTGTGCCTTGACCATTGTTTGAGTTGTGGGATTCAACAGAGCACCAATGATAAGGTTCTTTTACGTACTGGCGAGGGTGATTAACTTCAGTAGCTTTGATGATGAGCTTGAGTGATACATTCTCCAATTGAAGTCCGCTCTTTCGCTCCAATTGGGTTACATTGGGTGTGAGTTGAGTCAAGAAAATGAGTTAAACCCTTTCCAATTGAGTTAACCCGGCTGAGTAAAGGAAGGAATCGGTTCGGGAGCTTCCTGATCCGTTGGATCTAGCGCCTTTTTCTCTGCCGTTGGATGGGCTCACTTGGATTGCGTTCTTCTTAGACTCTTGGAAAACCGTTGGATCTGTGTAATTGATCTCTGCCCTTGGATCTTTGTTTTGATCACGCGGTTTCCTTTCCTTCTGAGGTGAGTGGAATACAGATGTTGGCCTCTGATCGGTTTGATCTGTCTTTCGATTAAGGATCGTCGGATGGTTTGAGTGGAAAAGCAGTGTCAAGATCGGTGGCCGATTGGTTTCTGATTGAATCGAGTAAACCCTAATTCATTTGCTCTATTGCGTTTCAGGCGTCGTTTCTGGTCTGCTAGGGTTCCTGAGGGAAGAGAGGAGATCCTTACCGCGATGGTCGATCAAGGAAGATCCACCGTAGGAAGGTCCTGAGGATGCCGGAACCAGCTTGAGAGAGAATTTGGAGGAGTTCCGAGGGATTTGCGCCTTCTGTTTGGGTTTTTCCGGTGATTTCCACCGTGAGAATTGAGCTGAGAGGAGAGAAAGACCGGAGAAAGAGGGAGAAGACGAGAAATTAGAGGAGTTCTTGAGATAAATTCTTCAACCCTCTGATTTCCTCAGTTCTATTTATAGTCTTTGTTGCTCTTCTAGAAGGTTTTTTGTTGGTTCTTGCTAATTTACATTTAGAGTCTTGCCTGCGTAGTTAGTTAGACTTCTTGATCTTCATGCTATTAATCTTGTTTAGATCTTTGTCGGCCGTTAGATTTCTTGATCTCATGCTTATTAATCTTACGTTTTATCTCTGCTATCTTGTTATATACTTCTTGATTCTTCTTGTAATTAGCTCTGTTGGGACTGTCTCTGTCTTTGTGATATTTTCTTTTATGTAGTCTGGAAATCCTCTGTAAAAAGCTAATTATTTTATTTATTTACCTATTGATTTATTCTCTGTTTATTCTGGATCTTCTTCTGGCTAGTTGTTAATGAAGTCTTTTAGCCAATTTGGCCTTTTTCTGATTCTTTGGTCTCTGTTGATGGCTTGGGGATATGTGTTCATATCACTCTCTCTGGTCGTTCATTTTTTCTCAGTGGCGTCTCTCTCTCTCCGCTTTCAATGGCAGCTTATCCAGTGCTCGATTATCCTAGCGTGTTAATCCAAATCCAAGCGGATCGGCCTCCACAACCATATGAAGCCGCGCACCGGTAACCTTATGGCATTGCACCATCGCAGCAGTAGCCAGTTACGACAGTCCCCAACCATCGGCGTCTTCACCTCCTTTGCCCGCTCCAAAGATGAAGTCTACATGGTTGTTCCTCTCGTTCTATTGCGTCTCCCTGAGAACAAGCATCAATGACATTGCGTGGAACTTGGGAAGGTCTTGGACATCGAGCTCTCGGTTGTGATCACGGTTTGGTCGGTGACACCAAAGTCGCATTATGTGCTCACGACCCCGTTCTTTCAAGTGCCAACTCCACCAAGTTGTTTTGAAATGATTTTATGTGAAAGCGAGAATGCTTCAACTCTTGAAATATCATCACGGAGAGCGGACAACTGGTGAATACTGATCAGCTGGATGTTCTTTGGATTTAGAGCACAAAACCATGGTCGCTCCTCTCTCTCTCTCTGCCAGCCCACTCCCGTGAAATCGCGTCGCGTTGACTCGGCGCCCGTTCCGCCCGTATCACTTCCATCGTTCCGCGCGTCAGCTCTCGACCCGTGGCCCGATCAACTTCGTGCAAACCGAATGTGCCCGCTGCGCGTCTCGTCGTCGCCACGCCTGATCTGCGGCAGCTCTCTTTGGTTACGGTTTCCAGTTTCGTTTCTTCCTTACGCTCTCCTCCCTGGCTTCGTTTTCTTCCCTGGCTTGCATGAAAGAACAAATTCATTATTCAAGAAGGCCAATTAGAATCCTCGTGTTCAAGTGTTTGCTGTCAAATCTAAAAGGTTTACGAAAGATACTTCCAAATGAGTTGCAATAGACAAATGATCCAAATTGCATGATGCATCATAGTCCGATCATAATGGCTCAACTCTTCTAAATGTGTGAAAATTATTTGCATATGTATTTGTCTTTTTGCAGGTTTGAAGACCTCATTGTATTGCTCGATGAGGTATGACAGATGAAAAATGTGGTGTTCAAGACACCTTCAGCTACCTTCGATGAGAGTAAATAAACCAGGTTGTTAGATGTAAACTCCCTACTATGGGAAATGTTGTCAAAATTTTGTCTAAATTACAGACTTAGAGAAAAAAAATGGATGATTATATATTGCATTATATGTATTCTTAGTTTAAAGACTTCAGTGCTCGGTAGCGAGATGAAAAGAAGATCGGATGTGGTGTCATGAGACACCTCTTCATAGTAAGGCATCGAGCAAGCCAAAACACTCCCAATCACGACCACTGCGTGGATGACGTCGGGAGGCTACCGAAATTTTGTCAAATCTTTTTGCTTAGAAAAATGGGAGAATGAAATAGGTTAACTTAGAAGCGCTAAGTAAGAGAACCTACAGTTAATTTTATAGTGTCAAATGAAAAAAAGTTGGGGACCTTTAAAGCAAATTTTGAAAAATAATAGAATACTCATTTAAAATGCAAGTAAAATGGAGGAGGCTAATATTAAGCTCACAAATTTTGGCAGGCTAATATTAAACTCACAAACTTTGGGGAGGCTAATACTAAACTCACAAACTCTAATTACAATCTTCTATGGAAAATGGTAAAGTAAGTTCTCTTGCAAATTACTCAAAATTAAACAAGTTTTAATTGAAATTGAGGGGTTAATGCTAAACTCATAATAAACTTGCAATAAACTCAAAATTTAAGGATAAATCCAAATTGAGTTTAATAACTCTTATATGAATGTGGAGGCGATTATTATCTTAATTTGCATAAGTGGGGCTAAAGCATTAAATGTTGAAATCGGCATAAATTATTAAAATTGATGTAAATTGAGTGTAATCATGTTGAAAAATTACAAAAGCTCAATAAGTAAGTGCAAGAAATGTGTGAAATTATAATCTAAATCAAAATCTTCTTAGATCTATGACCCTTTGCGCGGATAGAAAGCGATACTTAATCAAAATCTACAAAAATCATAAGACTCTTTAATCAAAAATTAGAGAATTTTATTCTAATTATGATTATCAAAATCAATAAAATCACTAATTAGGTGAAATTATTTGAACTATAAACACCCGCATATGCGAACCTTTGTTTGAATACTAAATTCAAGAGTGTCAGGATCTTTGCGCTTCGGTTTAGTCTTGTGACTGGGTCGGGTTAACAAAACCTAAAACTTATAATAAGAGTTTCAAATCGGTGAAATATCGAAAATTGATTACGTCAGTGAAAGTAGATTTAATCATCTATTAGCGGCAAAGCGAGTTGGCGATTAAAAACTCTTAAATATATTCAAATTATTCAATTTCTCAAATCAAATCAAATCAAATCATATCAATTTTTCAAATATTTATCTAAAACTATTTAAATGAAACTCTATCCTAAAAATTAAATCAAAATCAATATATCCACCCTACGTAATTGTTTGTCGAAGGTATAATTTAAAACAACTCTAGCTTCATAAAGGAGGCGTCAAATCAAGTGTTTCTATTATGTTCTCTCAATCAATCTCTTGTCGGTGGGGCGTGCATGTCCTTTGAGCTGCGTGGCTTGTAGGCTCCACGAGATGAAGCGTTATGACCGGGGTCCTCGATCAGTGGTTTTGGCTAATTCCATTATATTACGATCACGACCGTAGCCCGTATGCTCCCAATGGCTCTGCCCTTTGAGTTGTGAATCATAGGGTATACTTGATAGGGCAAATAGCTCTCTATCCGCTAAGATAGACTTACGATTATCTCATTAGATAAATAACTAATCTATATACACCGCATGTGCCCATCTATGTGAATGCTAAATTCAAGTGTCAGGATGCTTCGGGTAGCTTCCGGTTTAGTCTTATGGAGGTCGTTAACAAAAAAAATCTAGAATAAGAGCTTCAAATCGATAAAATATCAGAAATTGATTCTATGTGTAAGAAAATCTAATCCTCTATTAGCAAGAGTTGGCGGGATCTAAAATCTCTTAAACATATGCCAACTAATCAATTTTCAAATTGCAATAGCTGCTTAAATGAAATTATATCATTTAAAACTTAAATCAAATCCAATCAATCCACCTTCCATGAAATGTTTGTGGGGTGACAAATTAAGAAAACTCTAGCTCACAAAGAGTCAATGTCAAATCAAGTGTTACGCCATGTTCACTCTCAATCATTCTCTTCTTGTAAGGACGTGTCCTCCCAGGACGTATTCGGCTAATAGGCTCCACAGATGAAGCAGTTATGACCAGAGTCCTCTGATCGGGTGGTTTGGCCAATCTCCATTATATTACGATCGTATAGCGTATGCTCAACTGCCGCTTTGAGTTGTGAATCATAGGATATACTTGATAAGGCAAACAACCCTCTATCGGTAAGATAAACTTAAGATGTCTCCTTGACAAACACCATCCAGTCAAGGATTTCTTGGAGGCGTAACCCATGTGTTTGAGGATCATTCTGTCGGGTTGGGTACCTCCTCGACTAAGTAGACTAGGGACCGCGGGATGAACCATAGGATCTAGATCACATCATCATTCCCCAACCATCCGGTTTATGAAATGATAAATTTTATATCTTAAATTTCAATACTCTACATCTTTCTTATACACTACGCATTAAGCGATCTAATAAGCCTTGTCAAAAGTTCTCTATCACTTATTGAGAGGGTAATTAACTATAGGGGCTTGCATATAGGCTTAGAACGGATCTAAAATCCTCACCAAGTGAGGATGAAATCTGATAGTGTCTTATCTACTATTCCATCTCGCATTACGAAAATTGATACTTCAAAACCACTCTTCTCATGAAGAGTGGTGGTAATTTTTGGAGCCCCTATCATCGTCAATCGCTGTCGGTCATCCCCGTCCCGTGTCGCGCGTCGCCCACCACCATCGATCATTGTCGTCATCAACTTCGTCATCGATTATCATCGCCATCTATCACCACCATTCGGTCATCTCGCCGACTATCGCGCCATCGTTGATCATCCCCACCACCGACCATCATTCGGTTGTTGACTCATTCGTCATTCTTGCGACAACTATCAACTAACCACAATAGCATAAGTGTTGTTGCGATTGAGATTCATATTGTCGCCTTCTCTTATCTGATTACGTAATTCCGTTATTGGGAAAAGCGTACTCAAATAAATATATAGTGAAAGATTTTTCTGCTAGCCAGTGATTTTTTCTCCTATTCGATTTTATGGAAAAATTCGGAGTTTTCTTGTTCATTCTTCACATTGTGTGTTAGATCTCACAACAAAGTTAAAGGCATAAACTTTTATTCTACAACTAATTTTTTAGCGTAACAATATATTTATCCATAATTTTTATTATAATTTAAAATATTTTAATATCTTATTCAGTCCTTATATTAGTCAACGTTCAAGCGCATTAAACTAATAGAGAACCTGAGGAAAAATGAAGGAAGCTTCAACGATACTTCTAGTAGCCATCATTGTATTGCAAAATATCTTCATTATTTTCTTTTCAAAAGCTGAAGATCTTTAATTTAAAGTTTTTAATTATTCCAAATCAATCTTGGTAGCGGTTTTAATATTCATTAGTCAAATATTGAAAGTCGATCATATTTAATATAAATTATAATTATTTAAATTGACTAGGGATAGTTAGATGCCTTTTAACTTTTTTTTTTTTTAATTAATAACTATATTTATTTAAATTAGAAAATTTTGATTTTATATATTTGATAATTGTCATAATTGAAAAATACTCTTATTTATTATCTTGGAAGTATGTCTGATAATTTATTTTAAATTATAATGCCATCATTTTATTATAGATTACTTAATTAAATATAAATTGAGCTATTAAAATTTGGAAAATATTCAAACTATATTGAGCAAAATTTAGATGATATTTAAGATTTATTCAGATGGTGTTAGAATCACATTTGAGCAAGGTTATTCAAACAGGATTTCAACTTTTGTTTGAATCATGCTCATATATAGAGGTGTCGATTAGTTGACGGGTTGGGATCGGTATGACCGAATTTGACCCGACTTCGAATAGGTTTTGACCAACACAACCCGTTTATTAAGCGGGTAAAAACTTCAACCCGAATCGACCAATTTTTTCGAGTTGGTGGGTCGATATCGTCAATTTTGGGTTTGTAACCGTCCCAAATATCAAAGCGGACCATTTCTTCTAACACAAATCCGCTAAAATTATTCGGTTAGCGAACCCAATTTTGAGTTGGATTCGTATCGAGATTTATGGTCAATTTTTGACACTCCATCTCACATAGGATTTTAACATAGTTCATAAGGGGCTTAAGCTAGGGCACAAGTTCAAAGTGGCTTAAAATAAAATTGAAATTCTATTCAAATAAGACTAAAACATGATTGAATATAATCTAAACATAAGTTATCTATTGAAGATATTTTTAATAATTTTAACACATTAAATTATAAAGTTGATATGGTACGTAATTATAATAGTTATAACATAATAAATTATAAGACAGATAAAAGAGTGTAATATAAGAGTTATAATAAAAGAAAGTATAATTTAATAGCCTGAATATAATATAATGCAATTTAAAAGATATAACAATATAGTTAAGACTTCATCTAAGTGGCCCTCCTCTCTTTCTAAGAAGAAATTATTTAGTTTATACTAACTCCTATTAAAACTTTGGAGAATACAAAATGAATTATCAAATCTTATCTAATTTATTTTGAAGATTGCGCTCTGATCATATCCGTCGATCTCGTATATCCCGATATAAAAAAAAAGGGATACATTAAATCCCACGCAGCTTAATCGTCAGTGTTAACGCCACAGAGTACAGCAACTGATCGATAAAACCACTTCAGTCATAGTGCCGAGAACTAAGGATTTCATCGCTAGCGCCTTATTGTTATTGTTCTTCGCCTTATTGCATTCAGAGATTGAACAGTAGGCAGTGCGTCCGGCCCAACATGTTCTCTACTTTGGAAGCTGGCGTTCGGTGAGGTTTTGAATGGTTTTTTATGAGCGGGGAGATGGGTAATTTTTGGCTTGATGGCTCTGTGTTTTTTTTTAATTTGCTTTTCTTGTTTCTGTTCGTAAGTCCGGCTTGTGGCTCTCTTCTTGTTCTTTTCTATTTTTGTTTACTTGGTCCCCTTTCTTCCTCTCTGGTTATGGATACATGCTCTTGCTCTCCATCATGATGGATTTCATTTTGTCTTCGATCCCAACTGGACGCTGATGAGATTTTTGCTGAAGTAGGCATTATATCCTACATTTATTTTTCCTTCAGCACCCTTAATGGTTCCTCCCTGGATGGTGTTACCTGCAACCTGGGAAGTGCTTTACCTTAGTCCGACTGCCTTCACAGCAGTTGTTCTCTACTCTCTATGGAGATTCCACTCTCTATCGACCCATCGGATGGCGGGTGGCATCAACCGCTGGAACGTTGCAATCTGGTTATATCTCAATTTTTGTGTCTCTAAGTCCTGTGGAGGCTTATTTTCCTCTTGCTATTTTTGACTTCTGAACTTTACAAATTTTTTGTCTCTGAGATCAAAGGATCCTCTTTGTGTTAATGTTTTTCATATGTTTTTCCTCCTTTATACGGCTCCTTCTTGTTACTATTCTCTATTGGAATGAAATTGGGCAAATGCCCTCATCCTTTTCCAAAAAAAAAAAAAAAATAGTAGAAAAGGATGGAAATGAAACCAGAGGTAGAATTCCTTGGGAATGAAAATGGAGGGCTACTTCCGTCTTCTGCGGAAGTAGCCCGGGAAAGAATGCTAGCTACCGAGAAGCTGCCATCGAGGTTGGGAATGAACTAGTACATAGAAATAAACTTCAAATTTTGAGTTTTTCTGTTCACTTATTGGCTTCTAAATGCTTAATTAATCAATTTCTTTTTTTTTGTAATATCATGTTTAAATCAACGGAAGCTAAGATTTTGATCGGTGATTCACGCATTTGATAGTGCATCTTGTAAAGAATATAAATCGGTTGAGAGTTTTTTTCCCCCTATTTATATTGAATTTTAGTATGGAGAGTTGTACGTAACTCAGGCAGTCCATAATGGTGGTCATGTTGTGGGGCTCTCTCTCTCTCTCTCTCTCTAATCAGTTAATCTTGAATAAACTTCTACTTTAAACTTACCGTGTTTATATAATGGTTTGTTCTTTGTATATATATATATATATATATATATATATATATATATATATATATATATATATAATATATATTAATTGTATTAAAATTATGATACTTAATTACTTACATTTAAAATTTGATAACAATTAATTACTTATATTACAAAAATCTCTCTATAGCCTTTCATAATAAAAAAGAAACATATTTGCTTAAAATCCGGTTAAGATAGTAATCACCTTTCAATATTTTAAAAATGAAGTCGAAATTTTTTTTTCCAAAATCTTTTAACATTTATATTTTTGATCACGTCATTTTATGCTCTCTAGTTCTTGAAGCACCAAGTTAATGTAGACCGAATTGAATAAAATAAATTGTCTAAAAAAGAAAAGAATAATAGTAGCAGCCCTCTCATTATTTGCCTAATCCCATCTATTCACGTCTCTCCACCCAAGCAGGTAAAACTCGCTCCGACTCACCTCCGTGCATTAGATTTTATCCTTTTTTTTTTCATTGCTCGGCCATCTTCATTTGCATGTGCAAGTCAAATATCGATGACCTCTCTAACTTGGTTGTCGACAAGCTTCTTTTTTGCACCTCTCCATTCCTTTCTCAACTTTCTTTTTGTCATCCCTTCACATATCTGTATAGCTCAAGCCTTCATTCACGATACTTCAAACTATACCATGACCAGCCCTCGAATCACTCAGCCGACTCACTCTCTTCACTATTTTTTCAGCTAGCACAAAATCAAACACTTGTCATCTTCCCTTTCCTCTATTCTCTCTCTAAAAAGAGAAGAATAATTTACTCTCTCCCTCTAAACAAAGGTAAAAAAAATCCCTTTTTTTCATTTTGTCTTCCTTCCAAACTGAGAGACTCTCTCTCTCTCTCTCTTTCATGTTTGACGAAATTTTTTTAAAAAAATCTATTTTATTCTATATTATTTTTCTTGTCTTATCGTTCTCTTTCCAGCCAAATCACTCATCTCTCTATTTCATGTTTGCCGAAATTTTTTAAAAAAATTCTATTTTAATCTATCTTATGTTTCTTATCTTATCGTTCTCCTTTCTAACTAAGAGATCACTCATCCCTCTCTCACTATTTGTCTAAGCCGAGGGATACTTTTTTTTCTTTATTTTTTATTTTTTTTTAATTTACTGTTTGTTATAAGCTCACTGTTAAGAAAAAAAGTATAAATATATAATTAAAAAAATCTTATTTGATTTTATACAAGTTTGAAGGTCTATCATTTTTCAGCGATAAACAAAAAATTACGACCGTGGTATGTCATATAATTGAATTTTAATTAGATAAATTTTTATATAAATTAACCTCATTAAAATAATATGTTAATTTGTGACAAATTGATTCTCTAACTCATATGAATTTGAAGATAGTTATAAATACATATAACCTAAAATATTATATCTTGAAACTTATTCATTTTGATCTATCTTTCATTCTTGTATTCTTGCAATTTTCTCAAACATATATGAGGTATATTGGATCTAATTAACAACTAATATATCTGAAACACGTAAAATTTTCATTAGACATCCAAGCGTTCATTTGTTATCAAAAAATCGATTGAACATGACTCACAACTAATAAATAATAATAATAACTAAATAATAACTAATAAAACTAATAACTAAATAATAATAATAATAATAATAATAATAATAATAATAATAATAATAAAAATCTAATAAATAAACAAATAAAAAAAAAAAAATTAATAATAACATGAACTAATAACTAATAAATAATAACTAACTAAAACTAATTATAACTAATAAAACTAATTATACTAATAACTAATAATAATAATAATAAAATTAATAACTAACTAATAATAAAATTAATAACTAATAATAAACTTAATAGTAATTAAGCTAATAACTAATTAAAACTAAATAAAATACTAAAAAATTAACTAATAAATAATAAAAAAACTAACTAACTAAATAACTACCTTAAAACTAAAAATAACTAACTAATGAAAATTAACTAAAACTAATAATATAATACAACAAATAAAAATAACTAATAAACTAATAACTAATAATAAAACTAATAAAACTAATAACTAAAATAACTAATAAACTAAACTAAATAACTAACTAATAACTAATAAAACTAATAAAAAATTAATAAATTATTATTAATAAATAATAATAATAATAAAATAACTAACTAATAAACTTAATAACTAAAAATAACTAAACTAATAAACTAAATAACTAAAATTAATAATAAATAATAAAACAACAATTAATAAATTAATAACTTAAACTAATTAACTAACAATAACTAATAGCTAAAACTAATGACTAATATAATAAATAATAACTAATAACTAACTAATAAAACTAAGAACTAACTAATAATAAACTAAATAACTAATAACTAAACTAATAAATAATAACTAAATAATAACAAATAAAAACTAATAAACTAATAACTAACTAATTAATAAATAACATATAAAATTAATAACTAATAACTAATAAATAATAACTAAATAATAACTAACTAACTAACTAATAACTAATAAAAAAAACTAATAACGCTGTTCTCTGATTGAATGGTGGAGAAGTGTTGGGATCAGTGACACGGGTGATCCACGACACCGGAGAAGTCCATTGAACCTTATCATTTAGAGGAGCGAGAAATAACAAGGTTTCGTAGGTGAACTTCAGATGATGTCGAGACCAAAACACATCGAGTGATTCGGAGAACTTGTGAAGCGAGCGGCGGCTTGGGTGAAAAGCGGTCATTTGCTTCTTGGCGGCAGAGGGTGGGTGAAAGTTATGAAAACGACGCGTTGTCCCATCGCTGAGAGAATGAAGATGCCCCGGCGATCGACCCATGCTAATCTACATGCGGCGGCTTGGAATGCAACCCTAGGATGGGCAACCGAGTTTAAGCATATCAATAAGCGGAGAGAAAAACTTACGGATTCCCTAGTAACAATGAGCGGGACATGCGACGGGCAGACTGCCGTGCAGTGGCTCCAATTGTAGTTTGGAGAAGCATCCTCAGAAATGGACCGAGCCCAAGTCCCACGGAAAGCGTAGAGGAGGGTGAGAGCCCGTTCAGAACCTTCCGCAACCACGGTACTGCCGGGTGGGTTGTTGTGAATGCACTGTCGGGTGATAAATTTCATCCAGGCTAAATGCGGCAAACTAGCTTGTAGTAGCGTTCATAGCGACATTGCTTTTGATCCTTCGGTGTCCACTCTTCCGATCATTGTGAAGCAAATTCACCAAGTGTTGGATTGTTCACCCACCAATAGGGGAATGTGGGGTTTAGATCATGGTTATAGTTAGTTTTATCTTTTATTGATCGTGCCGATAGTAATTCAACATAGTATGAAGTGATTTTATCGATGAGTTATTTATCATTAGTTAATTATTAGTTTATTAATTATTTATCATTAGTTGATTAGTTAGTTATTAGTTAGTTTTATTAGTTTTATCTGAGGTTAGTTTTACCTTACTGATGTACATGTAGGCCTACTTTTATTTAATTAAAGCAATACTCAAACATGAAAATTTTATTTGTTAGAATGCCTTTTTGTTAAGCTTCAGCTGCTTTAATATTTTAAGCGTTGTTAGAAATTTTATTTTTAGTTATTTATCATTAGTTAATTATTAGTTAGTTATTAGTTAGTTTTATTAGTTTATTACTTATTAGTTTTATTAGTTAATTTTTTAATTATTATTAGTTTTTAGTTTTATTTTATTAGTTTAGTTTGTTAATTTAGTTTATTATTTCTATTAGTTAGTTTTTATTTTTTAATTTATTATTATTAGTTATTATTAGTTTTATTAGTTATTATTAGTTAGGTTATTAGTTTTTTATTAGTTTTTATTAATAGTTAGTTATTATTATTATTTAGGTTATTTTATTAATTATTAATTTTCGTTTAGTTATTTAGTTATTAGTTTTAGGTTTTTATTATTAATTAGTTATTTTGTTATTTATTAGTTTTATTATTTAGTTTATTATTTTAGCTTATTAGTTTATTTATTCATTTTAATTTATTAATTTTTTAGTTATTATTTTTGGTTATTAGTTTATTAGTTTTATTATATTATTATTAGCTAGTTAGTTTTATTTTTAGTTCAATTATTTAGTTTTATTAATATTTATTAGTTAGTTTTATTTTATTTAGTTTAGTTATTAGTTTTATAGGTTTATTATTATTATTATTATTATTATTATTCTTATTTATTAGATTAGTTTTTTAGTCATTAGTTTGGTTATTATTATTAGTTTAGTTATTTAGTTAATATTTTTGGTTTTAGTTATTAGTTTTTTTTGGGTTTAGTAGTTTAGTTATTAGTTATTAGTTAATTAGTTTAATTACTTTTTATTTTTGTTATTAGTTTAGTTATTTAGTTAATATTTTATTTTTGTTATTTAGTTAATATCTTTAAGTTGCAGAGTCTTGCAGAAACAAAAAAAAAAATCTATTTCTATGCATGAAAAGATAATCCCAAATGTCAAGAAATTTATCTCTCAGATTTGCCAAATTCTAGAGATCAAGTTAGAATAATTCTCGATTTAAGAAGCTTCAATCAATTAAGTTGGAGAAATATCAATCTCTACATCTTAAAGTCTAGGACACAGATGGGTTATAAAGGTCGAACTCAACAAACCCAAAATGGCGAGTTGGCGCTCTCCTCACTCAACAAAGCGAGAAAAAGGCCACGGTGAAAGAGCCCCGTTCATGCGATGACAAAATCACAAACTCTACAACTTAAGTCGAAGATTCGAGTATGTTCTAAAGGTCGAACTCAACAAGCCCAGATATGGTCGAGTTGCTGACGCTCTCCTCACTCAACAAGCCGCGAGAAAAGGCCGCAGTGAAAGAGCCCTTGCTCGTCAGTCAAATGACGATAGTTGTTTAATCTCAAACCAGATCCAGCTTAGTGATTACAAGCAACTAGGATCCAGGAGATCTCTCTACTTGATCGATAGATCAAGGCAAAGAAAAATGCTCAATTCGGTTGCCTCAAATCAACCTTCATACTATCGCAGGTGATATTTCAATATATTCTCAATTGATCGATCAAGCTCAAAGCACATATCAAAGTCTATTCCTCATCAAGTCCATCAAAGCAGAAAGCATAGGACTGAGGAAGAAATTCCATAGTTCATACAAAGCCGATGGCCGAACTAAAGGAATTTTGTGGTTGTTCAGTCTGTTAAAGCACATGTTGTTAGGCTAATAACTCAACATTGACCATATATAAGCCAAAAGGCTGGGTTATCTGTATTTATCCTTCAACGAACCCGTCAAAGCAGCAGACACAAGGTTCATGGTGTACATACCCTTCCTGACAAGTCAATGTTGACAAATCAGGTCAATCCTTCATCAAGTCCGTCAAGCTCAAAGCTAGGATAGAAGAAATTTCAAATCCGTTCAAGCACGAATAAATCGATTCCCAAGCGGAGTCCTTCATCAAAATAAGCAGACAAATTTCTCCATCAAACCCAACCAAGCATGAGCTAGGGATCGAGGAAGCTTAAATCTGCAATGACAAAAAAAGAGATCTTCAGCAAAGCCATTGAAGCAGATAGTATATGGTGCAAGAACTCTTCTCAATCCGATAAGTCCATTCTGACAAATCAGTCAAGCTAGTCATTTAGTATGTCCTAAATAAGGCAGCATACTAATGACAAATCATGTCAAAATTTTGAAAGCTATGGTAAGCGAAGCTGAAATGATCTGAGTTTTATGGCCAGCCCAAAAGGTCAACCAGTTTTTAACAAACGTGACTCGCTTTATGGGAGAATAACATTTTTTGGGGGGAATTTGTTGACCTCCACATATGTGTCATAAATCAAGACAAGCTCACAAGATAAATTTGATGGACTTCGGAAGCGACAGTGCGCAAATCGGGGTTCAAAATGCACTGGACATCACCGAAAATGGTCGAAATGATCTCCAATCGATGAATGGACTTCTCTGTCGCATTCAAAACGTTGAAATTGATCAAAATATAAATATTGCAAAATCTAACGATCAACCGATCAAGCGCTCGAGTCGTCAGCGCGCTTGCACGTATATCGAGGTCAGGAGGTATCGACATAGGTCAAACGACCTCTATTCATGAAATTAACTGTGTCATTGGCTTTGAAATGTCAAAATCTATCAGCGAGGCTGATTGCACTCAATTGGATGAGTGCGTGAAAATCGGCGGTCAGCGCGATCGTATTTTGAGTGGCCGACTCAATTTGGCCGACTTGAACCGACGGCCTCCGATCCGCAGCGGTGCGCCATTGCATTACGAATATCAAAATAACCTTAAATCAATAAATATATTGACTATATGATGATGTGCATAAAATTCATTTTTTAAATTGATTAATATTTGGAAAATTAATTAAAAAAATCTATTAATATCCAATAACTCAAACCGGCGGTGCATAGTCACTCGACTTCGCTCCTCCTGCATGCATAATTTGAATGGCAACTATTCCCGCTTGCTCCTCTCAATCGTTCCCTCCTTTCGTTTGAATGATCCCGCTCCTCCCTTAACTGCAAGGAACGTTGGTTCTCGCTTTCCCGCTCCGTCTCCCTCAAGAAAAACCGCATCTGCTCATGCAAACTAAGGATCGATTGATGGCTATCTGTAAAAAAGAAACCTCATCTGAGATTTTCTTCTCCGGTCACCCCAACATCGACGACCTCAAGGCCGTGTACAAGGAAGTTGACTACGTGCATATGGTCGTGGAACTCTGTGCTGGTGACGAGCTCTTCCACCGCCTCGAGAAACATGGTCTCTTCTTGCAAGACGCTATCCTCTTCCAGGACCTAATCCACATCTATGCCCGCTGTGGCCTCCTTTTCTGTGCCTCTCTCTCTCTCTCTGGTCGTTCATTTTTTCTCAGTGGCGTCTCTCTCTCCGCTTTCAATGGCAGCTTATCCAGAGTGCTCCGATTATCCTTACAATGTGTCGCCGACAAATCCAAGAGGATCGGCTCCTCCACAACCATACTGGCGCTCCGGCAACCTTATGGCATTGCACCAGAGTAGCCAGATTCTGGCAGTCCCAACCATCGGCGTCTTCACCTCCTTTGCCCGCTCCAAAGATGAAGTCTACATGGTTGTTCCTCTCGTTCTGTTGCGTCTCCCAAGCGGAGAACAAGCATCAAATGCCATTGCCGTGGAACTTGGGAAGGTCTTGGACATCGAGCTCTGTCAGTTGTGATCACGGTTTGGCTGCATCAACGACACCAAAGTGCATATGTGCTCCGATGACCCATGCCCGCTCGTTCAAGTGCCAACTCCACCAAGTTGTTTTGTGATGATTTTATGTGAAACGAGAATGCTTCAACTCTTGAAATATCATCCTGGAGAGACAGCACAGCCTAGTGAATACAGTCCACTGGATCTGTTCTTTGGATTTAGAGAGCACAAAACCATGGTCGCTCCTCTCTCTCTCTCTCTGCCAGCCCACTCCCGTGAAATCGCATCCCGCGTTCACACCCACGGCCCGGCCCGTTCCGCATGACCCGTATCACTTCCATGGTTCCGTGCCGCAGCCCGCTCTCAACCCGTGGCCCGATCAACTCGCGCAAACCCGAATGTTGCCGGCCCACTGCGCGTCTCACGTCGCCGCACCGACCCGAGCCTGCTGATCCTGCAGCCCGCTCTCTTTGGTTACGGTTTCCATTTTCGTTTCTTCCTTACGCTCTCCTCCCTGGCTTCGTTTTCTTCCCTGCTGCTTCAGCATGCATGAAAGAACAAATTCATTATTCAAGAAGGCCAATTAGAATCCGGCTCTCGTGTTCAAGTGTTTGTTGTCAAATCTAAAAGGTTTACGAAAGATACTTCCAAATGAGTTGCAATAGACAAATGATCCAAATTGCATGATGCATCACAGTCTGATCATAATGGCTCAACTCTTCTAAATGTGTGAAAATTATTTGCATATGTATTTGTCTTTTTTCGTTTGAAGACCTCATTGTGCTCGGTAGATGACGGAATGAAAAAGCGGTGTGTTGTTGCAAGACATTTCACCGGTGAGAATCAAGTAAATAAACCGGTTGTTAGATGTGCTACTATGGGAAATGTTGTCAAAATTTTGTCTAAATTACGACTTAGAGAAAAAAATGGATGATTATATATTGCATTATATGTATTCTAAGTTTAAAGACTTCATTTGTGCTCGGTAGAGGCGCGAGATGAAAAGAAGATCGGATGTGGTGTGCAGACACCACTCTTTTCTAAGGCATACCAAAAAGCCAAAACACTCCCAATGCTGACTGCGTGGATGGCGTCGGCTAAATTTTGTTAAATCTTTTTGCTTAGAAAAATGGGAGAATGAAATAGGTTAACTTAGAAGCTAAGTAAGAGAACCTACTAATTTTATAGTGTCAAATGAAAAAAAAGTTAGGCGACCTTTGAAGCAAATTTTGAAAAATAATAGAATACTCATTTAAAATGCAAGTAAAATCGAGGAGGCTAATATTAAGCTCACAAATTTTTGGCGAGGCTAATATTAAACTCACAAACTTTGGGGGAAGCTAATACTAAACTCACAAACTCTAATTACAATCTTCTATGGCTCAAATGGCTGTAAAGTAAGTTCTCTTTTCTTGCAAATTACTCAAAATTAAACAAGTTTTAATTGAAATTTGAGGGTTAATGCTAAACTAATAATAAACTTGCAATAAACTCAAAATTTAAGGATAAATCCAAATTGAGTTTAATAACTCTTATATGAATGTGGAGGCGATTATTATGCTAGCTAATTTGCATAAGTGGGGCTAAAGCATTAAATGTTGAAATCGGCATAAATTATTAAAATTGATGTAAATTGAGTGTAATCATGTTGAAAAATTACAAAAGCTCAATAAGTAAGCTAAGTGCAAGAAATGTGTGAAATTATAATCTAAATCAAAATGCCTTCTTCAATCGCAACCCTTGTACAAGATAGAAAGCAATACTTAATCAAAATCTACAAAATCATAAGACTCTTTAATCAAAAATTAGAGAATTTTATTCTAATTATGATTATCAAAATCAATAAAATCACTAGGTGAAATTATTTGAACTATAAACACCGCATATGCCCGACAGTGAATGCCTAAATTCAGTTCAAAGGATCTTTGCGGTAGCTTCGGTTTAGTCTTGTGGGTCAGTTAACAAAACCTAAAACTTATAATAAGAGTTTCAAATCGGTGAAATATCGAAAATTGATTACGTCAGTGAAAGTAGATTTAATCATCTATTAGCAAGAAAACGAGTTGTGATCTAAAGCTCTTAAATATATTCAAATTATTCAATTTCTCAAATCAAATCAAATCAAATCAAATCAATTTTTCAAATATTTATCTAAAACTATTTAAATGAAACTCTATCAGTAAAAAATTAAATCAAAATCAATATATCCACCTTCTGTAATTGTTTGTCGAAGGTGATAATTTAAGCAAACTCTAGCTCGCAAAGGAGGCAATGTCAAATCAAGTGTTCTATTATGTTCACTCTCAATCAATCTCTTGTCAGTAAGGACGTGACACGTGTCCTTTGAACTGCGTGGCTTGGCCAGTAGGCTCCACAGATGAAGCAGTTATGACCAGGGTCCTCTGATCGAGTGGTTTGGCTAATCGGGCTCCATTATATTACGATCACGACCGTAGCCCGTATGCTCCCCAATGGCTCTGCCCTTTGAGTTGTGAATCATAGGGTATACTTGATAGGGCAAATAGCTCTCTATCTGCTAAGATAGACTTACGATTATCTCATTAAATACACGCTAATGTATTTATCTTTGAATGCTTAAATTCAAGTAATGAGGATGCTTGGCGGGTAGCTTCCGGTTTAGTCTTATGACTAGTCGGGTTAACAAAACAAAATCTAGAATAAGAGCTTCAAATCAATAAAATATCGAGAAATTGATTCTATCGGGTGTGGAATCTAATCCTCTATTAGCTAACAGAGTTGAGAGATCTAAATCTCTTAAACATATGCCAACTAATCAATTTTCAAATTGCTGCTTAAATGAAATTATATCATTTAAAACTTAAATCAAATCCAATCAATCCACCTTCCGCAAATGTTTGTCGGGGGTGACAAACTAAGAAAACTCTAGCTCACAAAAGAGTCAATGTCAAATCAAGTGTTCTGCCATGTTCACTCTCAATCATTCTCTTGCTAGTAAGGACCCGTGTCCTCTGAACTGTATGGCTCGGCTAATAGGCTCCACAGATGAAGCAGTTATGACGAGTCCTCTCGGTGGTTTTATCCGACTCCATTATATTACGATCATGACTGGCGTATGCTCCCCCCATGATCGCCCTTTGAGTTGTGAATCATAGGATATACTTGATAAGGCAAACAACCCTCTATCAGCTAAGATAAACTTAAGACTGTCTCCTTAGACAAACACCATCCCAGGTCTACAAGAATTTCTTGGAGGACGTAACCCATGTGTTGCTGATGAGGATCCTTCTATCAGGTTGGGTCGACTACCTCCTCTAGACTAGGGACATGCGGGATGTGAAACCATGGATCTAGATCGGGCACATCATCATTCCTCCAACCATCCGGTTTAAGCTGAAATGATAAATTTTATATCTTAAATTTCAATACTCTACATCTTTCTTCTTATACACTGCGCATTAAGCGATCTAATAACTCAAAAGTTCTCACTTCACTTGTGAGAGGGGTAATTAATGCTATGCACATATAGAAAACTTAGAACCAGATCTAAAATCCTCACCAAGTGAGGATGAAATCTCTGGATAGTGTCTTATCTACTATTCCATCTGCATTCTGAAAATTACAGCGATACTTCAAAACCACTCTTCTCATCGAAGAGGTGGTGTAATTTTTGGAGCCTCCACGTATCATCAGCGTCGGTCATCATCGACTGCGTCTGCTGCCGCCACCACCATCGATCATTGTCGTCATCAACTACTGTCATCGGTCATCACCACTGACCATCACCACGGTCATCATTCGACCATCGTCGTGGTCATCTCCGATATCGCAGCCATCGCACCGAACACCATCACCGTCGTTGACCTCACGAGCCACCATCATCAATCAAGTAAACAACTATCACAACCCAACAAAGATAGTTGAGCAGTTGATTCTCGAGATCTATATTGTCGCTCTTCTCATATACAATAATTCGCTATTGGGAAAACTGTAATTCAAATAAATATATAGTGAAAGATTTTACTAGCCTAAATTTCGATTTTTTTTTCTCCCTGCTCGGATTTTCTATGGAAAAGAGTTTTCTTCATTCTTTCAAACATCTCATGTGTTAGATCTCACAACAAAGTTAAGATAAACTTTTATTCTACAGCAACTAATTTTTTAGCACGTAACAATATATTTATCCATAATTTTTATTATAATTTAAAATAGTTTAATATCTTATTCAGTCCTTATTTTAGTCAACGTTCAAGCGCATTAAACTAATAGAGAACCTGAGGAAAAATGAAGGAAGCTTCAACGATAATTCTAGTAGCCATCATTGTATTGCAAAATATCTTCATTATTTTCTTTTTCAAAAGCTGAAGATCTTTAATTTAAAGTTTTTAATTATTCCAAATCAATCTTGGTAGCGGTTTTAATATTCATTAGTCAAATATTGAAAGTCGATCATATTTAATATAAATTGTAATTATTTAAATTGACTAGGGATAGTTAGATGCCTTTTAACTTTTTTTTTCTTTTAATTAATAACTATATTTATTTAAATTAGAAAATTTTGATTTTATATATTTGATAATTGTCATAATTGAAAAATACTCTTATTTATTATCTTGGAGAAGTATGTCTGATAATTTATTTTAAATTATAATGCCATCATTTTATTATAGATTACTTAATTAAATATAAATTGAGCTATTAAAATTTGGAAAATATTCAAACTATATTCGAGCAAAATTTAGATGATATTTAAGATTTATTCAGATGGTGTTAGAATCACATTTGAGCAAGGTTATTCAAACAGGATTTCAACTTTTGTTTGAATCATGCTCATATATAGAGGTGTCACCGGGTCGACGGGATCGAGTATGACTGAATTTGACCACTCGAATAAGTTTTGACCAACACAACCCGCTTATTAAACGCGTAAACTTCAACCCGAATCCGACCAATTTTTTCGAGTTGGTGGGTCAATATCGAAAGTCAATTTTGGGTTAACCCGTCCCCAAATATCAAACGGACACTTTCTAACACAACCGCTGGGTTAACCCGAACAATTTTGAGTTGGATTCAGATCGAGTTATTGTGTCGGGTCAATTTTGACACTCCATCTCACATAATTTTAACATAGTTCATAAGGGGCTTAAGCTGGGCACAAGTTCAAAGTGGCTTAAAATAAAATTGAAATTCTATTCAAATAAGACTAAAAACATGATTGAATATAATCTAAACATAAGTTATCTATTGAAGATATTTTAATAATTTTAACACATTAAATTATAAAGTTGATATGATCGCGTAATTATAATAGTTATAACATAATAAATTATAAGACAGATAAAAAGAGTGTAATATAAGAGTTATAATAAAAGAAAGTATAATTTAATAGCCTGAATATAATATAATGCAATTTAAAAGATATAACAATATAGTTAAGACTTCATCTAAGTGGCCCTCCTCTTCTAAGAAGAAATATTTAGAATACAAAATGAATTATCAAATCTTATCTAATTTATTTTGAAGATTCTCGATCATATCCGATCTCAGATATCCCGATATAAAAAAAAGGGATACATTAAATCCCACGATTAATGCCGGTTAACGCCACAGAAAGTACGAACCGATCGATAAAACCACTTCCATCCAGAACTAAGGATTTCATCGCCTTATTGTTATTGTTCTTCACCTTATTGCATGGAGATTGAACGAGTGGTGGCTCCCGCAACATGTTCTCTCTACTTTGGAAGTCGGAAACGCTCCAAAGTGAGGTTTGTTGAATGGTTTTGTCCGAGGGAGATGGGTAATTTTGGCTTGATGGCTCGTGTTTTTTTTAATTTGCTTTTCTTGTTTCTGTAAGTCCCGCTTGTGGCTCTCTTCTTGTTCTTTTCTATTTTTGTTTACTTGGTCCCCTTTCTTCCTCCGTTATGGATACATGCTCTTGCTCTCCATCATGATGGATCCCAACTGACCCGATGAGATTTTGTCAAGTAGGCATTATATCCTTTATTTTTTTCCTTCAAGACCTTAATGGTTCCTCCCTGATGGTGTTACCTGCAACTGGAAGTGCTTTACCTTAGTCCCGACCTTCACAGTTGTTCTCTACTCTATGGAGATTCCACTCTCTATCGACCATCGGATGGGTGGCATCAACCGGAACGCTGGTTATATCTCAAATTTTGTGTCTCTAAGTCCTGGAGGCTTATTTTCCTCTTGCTATTTTTGACTGAACTTTACAGATTTTTTGTCCTCTGAGATCAAAGGATCCTCTTTGTGTTAATGTTTTTCATATGTTTTTCCTTTATAATGTTCTTGTTACTATTCTCTATTGAATGAAATTGGGCAAATGCCCTCATCCTTTTCCAAAAAAAAAAAAAAAAAAAATAGAAAAAATGAAACCAGGTAGAATTCCTTGGGAATGAAAATGGAGGGCTACTTCTGGGAAGTAGTCGAAAGAATGCTAGCTACCGCCATCGAAATGAACTACATAGAAATAAACTTCAAATTTTGAGTTTTCTGCTCACTTATTGGCTTCTAAATGCTTAATTAATCAATTTCTTTTTTTTTGTAATATCATGTTTAAATCAACTGCTAAGATTTTGATTGATTCACGATTTGATACAAGATCTTAAAGAATATAAATTGAGAGTTTTTTTCCCCTATTTATATTGAATTTTAGTATGGAGAGTTGTATGTAACCCAGTCCATAATGGTGGTCAAGGGGCTCTCTCTCTCTCTCTCTCTCTCTCTCCGCTAAAAAGATAGCTTTCTACTTTAAACTTTTCTACGTTTTATATAATGGTTGTCATATATATATATATATATATATATATATATATATATATATATATATATATATATATATATATATATATATATATATAATGAAATTAATTGTATTAAAATTATGATACTTAATTACTTACATTTAAAATTTGATAACAATTACTTACTTATATTACAAAATCTCTATAGCCTTTCATAATAAAAAAGAAACATATTTGCTTAAAATCCGGTTAAGATAGTAATCACCTTTCAATATTTTAAAAATGAAGTCGAAATTTTTTTTTCCAAAATCTTTTAACATTTATATTTTTGATCACGTCATTTTTATGCTCTAGTTCTTGAAGTACCAAGTTAATGTAGACCGAATTGAATAAAATAAATTGTCTAAAAAAAAGAAAAGAATAATAGTAGCAGCCCTCTCATTATTTGCCTAATCCCATCTATTCACGTCTCTCCACCCAAGCAGGTAAAACTCGCTCTCACCTCCGTGCATTAGATTTTATCCTTATGCTCGGCCATCTTCATTTGCATGTGCAAGTCAAATATCGATGACCTCTCTAACTTGGTTGTCGACAAGCTTTTTTTTGCACCTCTCCATTCCTTTCTCAACTTTCTTTTGTCATCCCTTCACATATCTGTATAGCTCAAGCCTTCATTCACGATACTTCAAACTATACCATGACCAGCCCTCGAATCACTCAGCCGACTCACTCTCTTCACTATTTTTTCAGCACAAAATCAAACACTTGTCATGTTCCCTTTCCTCTATTCTCTCTCTAAAAAGAGAAGAGTAATTTACTCTCTCCCTCTAAACAAAGGTAAAAAAAATCCCTTTTTTTCATTTTGTCTTCCTTCCAAACTGAGAGACTCTCTCTCTCTCTCTCTTTCATGTTTGACGAAATTTTTTTAAAAAAATCTATTTTATTCTATATTATTTTTCTTGTCTTATCGTTCTCTTTCCAGCCAAATCACTCATCTCTATTTCATGTTTGCCGAAATTTTAAAAAAAATTCTATTTTAATCTATCTTATGTTTCTTATCTTATCGTTCTCCTTTCTGACTAAGAGATCACTCATCCCTCTCTCACTATTTGTCTAAGCCGAGGGATACTTTTTTTTCTTTATTTTTTATTTTTTTTTTAATTTACTGTTTGTTATAAGCTCACTGTTAAGAAAAAAAGTATAAATATATAATTAAAAAATCTTATTTGATTTTATACAAGTTTGAAGGTCTACACTTTCCATAAGCGATACAAAAAAATTACACCGTGGTATCGAAAAACATATAATTGAATTTTAATTGATAAATTTTTATATAAATTAACCTCATTAAAATAATATGTTAATTTGTGAGCAAATTGATTCCTACCAATGAACTCATATGAATTTCGAAGATAGTTATAAATACATATAACCTAAAATATTATATCTTGAGCTTCACATTATTCATTTTGATCTATCTTTCATTCTTGTATTCTTGCAATTTTCTCAAACATATTGTGAGGTATATTGGCATTTTAAATGGATTTTTGGTGTTTGGATCCTAATGTATATGCATATGATTCCTTTGGCTGGCAGCATTATTTTTTGGTATTGGTTGGAATGTTATTAATCGGTAGGCATTTGTGTTCTGGTTTTGACTCTCATTCCTTTCGGAGCATTCCACTGTTTCAAATTTATGATTATCCTGGTTTTGTTTTCTGGCTGGTTTTTCCTCATTACGGTCTTGCAGTATTGGCTGTTCCGTGGGCCTTCCTGGCTGTTTCCTTTTATTGGGATTGCAGGTTGTCTGGATGACCCGTGATGCCTTCTATTTTTCTTTATGGTACTTTATATTGTCGGTAACGCCTTCTCCTTGGCGATAAGCCTTTTGGTGATGGTTGGTATGAGAATAATCTTGTACTTGTTGCCTTGGTTTTGTACCCTTTTCAGTATTAACTTCTCTAATGTATCTACAAGTGCAATATTTACATTATTGCTTTGGATTCTCTATGGGTGGCTTCTTTAGCATGTTATCCCATCTGCGGCTATTTATAGTATTTGGCTTATCCTTCTGTATTGGGGCATTGTCTCATCGGATGTCTTGCCTATTCCTTTTTTTTTTGGGAGCGCTTTTCTTTGTTTTTCCTATACACTTAATGGATTCAGTCTGGATACCTTCATCAGCACTTTGTCCTTCGGACCATAAATTATGTCTCAAATGACAAATCCCCAATATTATTCGTGGGATAGAGGGTTTGTGGTCTTCACTTCATTTCGGTTGCATTGTGGTTTCACCATGTTGGATGCTCATAATTGCCCCATTTTGAATGAGGAGCCTTCTTTATCCCTTATCAAGCTCAAATTATCTGCATTCCTTTCACTTCGTTAAGACTATTGAATTGGCTCAAACTTGTCTTTTTTAGTTTTGTCCTTGGGTTGTTTATGTGTCATGGACTCTTCTCTTTTCCTCGACTCATTGCCTTCATATGGTTCGATTTATCATTTTACTCTTACAATTTTATGCTTTGGATTTTGGATGTATTTAGCTTGGGGTTTTTCTCTTAAGCTTTGAGCGATGATAACTATGACCTTTAACCTTAATTTAAAATAAATACCCGATAATGGGGTTTCCCTAAAAAAAAAAAAATTGTGAGGTATATTGGATCTGTAATTAACAACTAATATATCTGAAACACATAAAATTTTCATTAGAACATCCAAGCATTCATTTGTTATCATCAAAATCGATCGAATTGAACATGAGGCTCCTTAACTAACTAATAAATAAAACTAATAATAACTAAATAATAACTAATAAAACTAATAACTAAATAATAATAATAATAATAATAATAATAATAATAATAATAATAATAATAATAATAATAAAAAACTAAAATCTAATAAATAAACAAATAAAAAAAAATTAATAATAACCAACTAATAAAATAATAACTAACTAAAACTAATTATAACTAATAAAAACCAATTATACTAATAACCAATAATAATAAAACCAATAATAAAATTAATAACTAACTAATAATAAAATTAATAACTAATAAACTTAATAGTAATTAAGCTAATAACCAATTAAAACTAAAAATACTAAAAAAAAATTAACTAATAAATAATAATAAAAAACTAACTAAATAACTAACCTAAAACTAATAATAACTAACTAATAAAAATTAACTATAACTAATAATAACTAATACAACAAATAACAAAATAACTAATAAACTAAATAATAATAATAAAACTAATAAAACTAATAACCAAAATAAAATAAACTAAACTAAATAACCAATAACTAATAATAATATCAATAATAACTAAACTAATAAAAAATTAATAAACTATTATTAATAAATAATAATAATAATAAAATAACTAACTAACTAATAAACTTAATAACTAAAAATAACTAAACTAATAAACTAAATAACTATTAATAATAAATAATAAAACAACAATTAATAAATTAATAACTTAAACTACTAACTAACAATAACTAATAAAACTAATGACTAATAATAACAAAATAATAATAACTAACTAATAAAAACTAAGAAAATTAACTAATAATAAACTAAATAACTAATAACCAAACTAATAAATAATAATAACTAAATAATAACAAATAAAAAACTAATAAACTAATAACTAACTAACTAGTAATAACTTATAAAATTAATAACTAATAACTAAATAAAAATAATAATAACTAACTAATAACCTAACTAATAACTAAAATAATAACTAAAAAAACTAATAACCTAACACCGCTGTTCTACCGAATGGTCCGATGAAGTGTTTGGATCCCGCGGACACGGGTGATCCACCCACTGACAGAAGTCCATTGAACCTTATCATTTAGAGGAACGAAGTCGTAAATAAGGTTTCCGTAGTGAACTTGCGAAATGATCATTGTCGAGACCAAAACACATCGAAAGTGATTCGAGAACTCGGAAGCTGGCGGTGAAGAGTCATCTTGTCTCGCAACGAGGGTGGGTGAAAGTTATGCAAACCCATACGCGAGCTGAGAGAATGAAGATGCCCCCGAGGCTATCTGTCTACATGCGCGTTTGGAATGCGACCCTAGGATGGGCGAGGCCACCCGCCGAGTTTAAGCATATCAATAAGCGGAGGAGAAAAAACTTACGAGGATTCCCCTAGTAACAATGAGCGAACTGGGACATGCCCAGCATGGGAATCGGGCTGCCGTGCAGTGGCTCCAATTGTAGTTTGGAGAAGCATCCTCAGCAATGGACCGAGCCCAAGTCCCGAAAGGGGCCAGGAGGGTGAGAGCCCCTCACCGAACCTTCGAACACGCCCAGTTTTAGAATGCAGCCTAATCGGGTGATAAATTTCATCCACATCAACTAGCTTGTGGTAGCTGCCGCTCATAGCGACATTGCTTTTTTGATCCTTCTGTCCACTCTTCCGATCATCATTGAAGCGTAATTCACCAAGTGTTGGATTGTTCACCCACCAATAGGGAATGTGAGCTGGGTTTAGATCATGGTTATACAGGTTAGTTTTATCTTATTGGTGATCGTGCCACGATAGTAATTCAACATAGTATGAAGTGATTTTATCGATGAGTTATTTATCATTAGTTAATTAGTTTATTATTAGTTATTTATCATTAGTTGATTATTAGTTAGTTATTAGTTAGTTAGTTAGTTTTATACAGTTAGTTTTACTACGATGTACATGTAGGCCTACTTTATTTAATTAAAGCAATACTCAAACATGAAAATTTTATTTGTTAGAATGCCTTTTGTTGCTTCGCTTTAATATTTTAAGCGTTGTTAGAAATTTTATTTTTAGTTATTTATCATTAGTTAATTATTAGTTAGTTATTAGTTAGTTTTATTAGTTTATTACTTATTAGTTTTATTAGTTATTATTAGTTTATTAGTTAGTTTTATTTATTTTATTAGTTTAGTTTGTTAATTTAGTTTATTATTTCTATTAGTTAGTTTTATTAGTTTTTTAATTTATTATTATTATTATTAGTTTTAGTTTATTAGTTATTAGTTAGTTATTAGTTTTTTTATTAGTTTTTATTAATAGTTAGTTATTATTATTATTTAGGTTATTTTATTAATTATTAATTTTCGTTTAGTTATTTAGTTATTAGTTTTAGGTTTTTATTATTAATTAGTTATTTTGTTATTTATTAGTTTTATTATTTAGTTTATTATTTTAGCTTATTAGTTTATTTATTCATTTTAATTTATTAATTTTTAGTTATTAGTTTTAGTTATTAGTTTATTAGTTTTATTATATTATTATTAAGTTAGTTTTATTTTATTAGTTCAATTATTTAGTTTTATTAATATTTATTAGTTTAGTTTTATTTTATTTAGTTTATTATTTATTATTATTATTATTATTATTATTATTCTTATTTATTAGATTAGTTTTTTTCATTAGTTTAGTTATTATTATTTTTAGTTATTTAGTTAATATTTTAGTTTTAGTTTTTAGGTTTAGTTTAGTAGTTTAGTTATTAGTTATTAGTTAATTAGTTTAATTACTTTTTATTTTTGTTATTAGTTTAGTTATTTAGTTAATATTTTGTTTTTGTTATTTAGTTAATATCTTTAAGTTGCAGAGTCTTGCAGAAACAAAAAAAAAAAAAATCTATTTCTATGCATGAAAAGATAATCCCAAATGTCAAGAAATTTATCTCTCGATTTGCCTCTAGAGATCAAGTTAGATTTAAGAAGCTTCAATCAATTAAGTTGGAGAAACATCAATCTCTACATCTTAAAGTCTAGACACGATGGGTTATAAAGGTCGAACTCAACAAACCCAAAATGGCGAGTCGACGCCTCTCACTCAACAAGCCAGAAAAGGCCACGGAAAGAGCCTGCTCGTCTGATGACAAAATCACAAACTCACTACAACTTAAGTCGAAGATTCGAGTAGGTTCTAAAGGTCGAACTCAACAAGCGATATATCGAGTTGTCGACGCTTCTCTCCTCACTCAACAAGCCGCGAAAAAGTGAAAGAGCTTGCTCGTCACCAAATGACGATAGTTTAATCTCAAACTAGATCCAGCTTAGTGATTACAAGCAACTAGGATCCAGGAGATCTCTCTACTTGATCGATAGATCAAGGCAAGCTGAAGAAATGCTCAATTCAGGGTTGCCTCAAATCAACCTTCATACTATCTGCAAGGTGATATTTCAATATATTCTCAATTGATCCGATCAAGCTCAAAGCACATATCAAAGTCTATTCCTCATCAAGTCCATCAAAGCATAAAGCAGATCGAGGAAGAAATTCCATAGTTCATACAAAGCCATGGTCAACTAAAGGAATTTTGTGGTTGTTCATGTTAAAGCACATGTTGTTAGGCTAATAACTCAACATTGACCATATATAAGCCAAAAGGTTATTTATATCCTTCAACAACCCGTCAAAGCACAGACACAAGGTTCATGGTGTACATACCCTTCGACAAGTCAATGTTGACAAATGGTCAATCCTTCATCAAGTCAAGCTCAAAGCTAGGATAGAAGAAATTTCAAATCTTCAAGCAAATAAATCGATTCCCTGCTGAGTCCTTCATCAAAATAAGGCATAAATTTCTCCATCAAACCCAACCAAGCATGAGCTAGGATCGAGGAAGCTTAAATCAGAATGACAAAAAAGAGATCTTCAGAAAGCCATCAAGCAGATGATATGGTGCAAGAACTCTTCTCAATTCGATAAGTCCATTGTGACAAATCAAATAGTCATTTAGTAGGTCCCAAATAAGGCAGATACTAATGACAAATCATGTCAAAATTTTGAAAGCTATGCGCGAAATGATCCGAGTTTTATGGTCACCAAAAGGTCAACCGCAACAAACGTGGGGAGAATAACATTTTGGGGAATTTGACCTCCACATATGTGTCATAAATCAAGACAAGCTCACAAGATAAATTTGATGGACTTCTCAGAAATCGGGTTCAAAATGCACTGACATCACCAAAATGGTCGAAATGATTCCAATCGATGAATGGACTTCTCGCATTCAAAACGTTGAAATTGATCAAAATATAAATATTGCCTAACGATCAACCGATCAAGCGCCGAAGTCGCTACGTGCTCGAGGTCGAGGTATCGACATAGGTCAACGACCTCTATTCATGAAATTAACTGTCATTGGCTTTGAAATGTCAAAATCTATCAAACGACCGTTTCGCACTCAATTGATGAGTCTGCGGAAAATCGAAGCTCAGCGACGATAAATTTTGAGCAAGACTCAATTTGACGACTTGAACCGACGGCATCAATAAACGGACGCCATCTAATATCGAAATAACCTTAAATCAATAAATATATTGACTATATGATGATGTCGCATAAAATTCATTTTTTAAATTGATTAATATTTGGAAAATTAATTAAAAAAAATCTATTAATATCCAATAACTCAAACCGCATAGTCACTGACTCGCTCCTCCGCATGTATAATTTGAATGGCAACTATTCGCTCCTCTCAATCGTTCCTCCTTTTCAATGATCGCTCCTCCTTAATCATGAACTGCTCGTCTTCGCTCTGCTCTCCTCTCAACCGTAAGAAGAAAACCGCATCCGCTCATGCAAACTAAGGATCGATTGATGGCTATCTCGTAAAAAGAAACCTCATCTCGAGATTTTCTTCTCCCCCAACATCGACGACCTCAAGGAAGTTGACTGTGCATATGGTCGTGGAACTCGTGTCGGTGACGAGCTCTTCTTCCACCGAGAAACATGGTCTCTTCTTGAGCAAGAGGTCGCTATCCTCTTCCAGGACCTAATCCACATCTATGCTGGCCTACTTTTCGGTTCTCGATATGTATTAATATCGTGGATTCTGAGAGGATGATTAATTCGTAATTAGCTTTGAAACGTGAGCTTGAGTGATTATATCTTTCCTGATTGAGTTCGGCTCGCTTATCGCTCCAATTGTCTCATGGGTGGAGTTGAGTCAGTAAACCTTTCCCAATTGAGTCAACCCTAAGTTAATAAGGAACGTTGAACTTTAGATCCGTTGGATCTAGCCTTTTCTTCTCGCCGTTGGATGGGCTCACTTGGATTTGTCTTCTTGCTCGCCTTAGCCGTTGGATCGTGTTATCTGCCTTGATTTGTTTCTTGATCACGTTGCCTTTCTTTCTAGCGTGAGTGGATTACGATGGTTGTCGAGCGATCTTTTCGATTTTGATCAGGATCGTGGATGATCTCGTGGATAATGTGTGTCAATCGGCGGCAATGATTGGTTTACGGGATCAATCGAGTAACCCTAATTCATTTCTTGTTTTTTCTCGTTCGCTAGGGTTTGAGGGAGATCGGAGGGAGAAGGAGGAGATCACTCGATCCAAGGAAGATCCACCGTAGAAAGGCGAGGATGCGGAACCGCCTTGAGATAGGATTTGGAGGAGATCCGGGAGATTGCTCGTTTGGTGTTTTCCTACGGTTTCCACCGTGGGAATTGAGCTGAGAGGAGAAGAGAGACCGAGAAAGAGGGAGAGACTGGAAGGAGAGAGGAGTTCTTGAGATAATTTTCTTCAACCCTTCCTTCGATCTCTATTTATAGTTTTGTTTGCTTCTGTAGAAGTTTTTTTTGCTGGTTGTTGTAACCACTGCTAGATTCTTGCCTAGTTAGTTATACTTCTTGATCTTCATGCTATTAATCTCTTTTATATGTCAGGTTAGACTTCTTGATCTTCATGTAATAATCTCTGTTGGGACTGCTCTCTTTGTGATATTTTCTTTTATTTAGTCCGAAAAGCTAATTATCTTACCTATTACTGCTTATTCTCGGATCTTCTTCGGCTAGTTGTTAAGTCTTTTAGCCAATTTCCTTTTCTCGATTCTTGGTTTGGGGATATGTGTTCATATCATTACTCCCCTTCGACCGACCTTGTCCTCAAGGTCAAATTCGTGGTAAATTTCTTTTATTTCTTCAAATCCAAGAGTTATCTCTCGAGCCTTCCCATTAATACTTCTTTGATTTGTTGATCTCCTCTGAGTATAATTCTATGATCCAACATCTTGATTGGTCTAATAATCATTTGTCCTTCTCTGAATTGATTTGATAAGTGTCTTTGGATGTATAGTTGTATCTTCTTTGTAAGGTTTTAGTCTGGATATATGAAAAACATTATGTATCCGTGCTGTTGGAGGTAGTTCCACTTTGTAAGCTACTGTTCCTATTTTCTTTAGCACTTTAAAAGGTCCATAATACCTTCTTTGTAATTTGGTGTATTGCTGTCACTCAAATTTGTCTATAAGGTTGTATTTTGACCAATACCAAATCATTGACTTGTAATTGAATGTCCCGTCTATGCTTATCAGCCATTTGTTTCATTCTGATTTGGGCTTGTTGTAAATTTGTTTTCAGGATCTGTATGATTTGGTCTCTTTGTTGTAATACTGAGTCTACTTCTGGATTAGTACTTGTAGTGCCCTCATATGGAATTAATGTAGGAGGAATTCTACCATAAACTGCTTGGAAAGGAGTCATTTTGGTTAATGATGGATGTGTTATAGAAAACTTCCCAAGGAATAAATTGTAACCAAGTCTTGTCGCCATAACAAAACTCCTTAGATCTTTCTAATATTCATTAGTCACCTCGTTTGTCCATCATGGTGGATGATAGGCACTGCTGTGGCTTAATGTAGTACCACTGAGTTTGAATATTTCTTGCCAGAAATTACTCATGAATATAGGGTCTCTATCAGCAATTATTCCTTTGGGTATCCCATGCAATTTGACAATGTCTCAAACAAATATATGGGCTATGTAGTCCGTAAACGGTTGGTAGAAAATGTGCATACTTTGACAACTGCCTACCACCACTAGATATAGCTTATGAGACTTTGGTAGACTGTAATAAAATCCATTGATACTTCTTCCCAAATGTTTTGAGGCAGGTTGTAGTAACACAGCCCTTTGAGTATCATATTTCATTTGTTGACATATAGGCAAGTTGATATGAAATGTTGTATATCTTTTTCATTTTTTCCAATAGAATTGTTGAGTAATTCTAGCCCATGTTTTATGAACTCCCATATGCCCTCCAGGTAGAATGTAACTCTCGATAATTAGATTTTGAGATCGAATTCGGCATATGACAATCTCGCTTTTATAGTATATTAGTCCTCTCGATATTTATGTTTTGGAAACAATTCGTATCGTCGCTATTTGTTCGCTTTTGTAGTTCAAGATATGTAGTTTCTTCTTTAATTTCTGCATAAGACCATTGAATCGAGTATATACCGAGGAGTTTAATGACATTAAGGAGTCTTTGATCCTTAATCAAGTTTGCCTGTTAAACATTTTTCCGATAGTGCATCTGCTTTGTTTGTAATACCCGGTTTATATTCAATACTATAATCATACCCCAGTTTGACCAAAAAATCTTTGTTGTTGGGGTTTGAATGGTTTGTCGTAATAATTCTTAATACTTTTGATCGCCTGATGGTAAATTTGGCTCTAGTAAATATTGTCTCCATCTTGCAAGCTTCGAATATAATTCTCAGCATATGTTGAAGTTTTTTTTAGGATTTAGCTTTTCAAATAAGCAATGGATGATTATTTGTGTGAGCTGCTCCTATTCGTCCTGATGCATCTTTCAATGATAAATGGCATAGTAAAAGTTAGGAAATGCAAGTATCGGTAATGTTACCATAGCCTCTTTTTTGTGAATGTTGTTGATTGATCCGTCCAATGGAATTGTTGTTTCCAAAGATTGATGTAAGAGGGAAGCAATGCGATAATTTTGACAAATTTTCTATAATAACTTAAACCCAAAATCCTCTTAATTTTTATTGATTTTGGCATATTCCAATCTTATGCTTGTATTTGTTGGGATCCACCTCTATCCTTGAGCGAAAGAATATGTCCCAAATATTCTATTCTTTGAATAAATGAACATTTTGGATGGTTTACATATAACATTGAATGTTGTTTGAGTTGTTCTAATACCATCTAGATGTTCTGATGTATTTCCAATGTCTGGTATATGAGAATATCATCAAAAAACACTAAAACAAATTTCTTAAGAATGGTTTACGTAATTCATTAAAGCTTGAATAGATGGGTGCATTTGTTAACCCAAAAGGCATTGCTATGAATTCATAATGTGTCCTTCATGAGTTCTAAAGCGCTTTTATAAATGTCTTCCTTGCCATTCTTATTTGGTGATAACCCCGATCTTAGGTCCAACTTGAAAAAAATACCATATAACTCATCCATCGTGAGTTGGCATTGGAAACCTATCGTATGGTGCAACTTGTTTAAAGCTCTATAATCAACACAAAACGGTGCCATCCTTTTTTTTAATGAAAGAGATGAGAAAGGACTTGTACTTTCTCTTATACCACTTATCCATCATGTCTTTTAATCGCTTTTCTATTTCGCTCAAAATAGGGATCTGTAATTTTAACTCAACAGTGATTCCATGTCATTTGATGGTGATCAATATCCCTTGGGGAGGCAAAATTTGGGTTTGAAATAACTTTGTATTTTTCTAATACTGTGATGGCAATGTATTGATAGAAATCATGACAGCTTGTTCCTCCTTAATTTGAAAGTAAGAAGCATTTTTTCTGATTTTGTAATTTTGTAAACCTGGAATGTGATATTGTCTATTTTGGTTCAAGTGTCCTTGTAGAATTAATTGGTCATTTTGTAGAATTTCATTGTGAGCTTTTTATAGTCCATTGTGCACTCACCTAATTTCCAACCATTGAACTCCAAAACCACATCCTCATTTGCATAGTAGCAATCTTTAAAAGTGTGTCCTTGTAGTTGAATAGCACATTAGCAAACTCGAAACATAAAGTCTCCATTCCCTACTAATACTTTAAAATCGATATTGATGTGATTTTAAAATTTAAAGTTGGCTAGATTGATAAAAATTGTGGGTTGATCCACTATCAATCAAAACTGAACTTGTTTGTTGCCTATTCTTGTAACCTGAGTCCTAGGTTTGACTGTCTCAGAAAACCGATTTGGGAACTCTTCTCAATTGATTTTGCCATGATTCTTATTATAAATTTTCTTGTTCATCATTGAGCTACAGGTAAACATTTTTGATTTGCATATGACCTCGTGATACTTCTCATCACAATTAAACAAAGACCTTTTCTTTTTTCTTTCTTCCAATTGGAGTCAATTTCGAATGGGTATTTGGGTCTTTGTTGTTTTGGCTAGTTGTGCCAAAGGTGTGGCGTGTGGTGTTGTTCATTGTCGCTGGATTAAATCAGTATGGTCTAGGTATTATATCTTCGTAATCTATCTTCCATCAATTTTGCCAATTGAAAAGCTTTGAGAGAAGTTGGTCGCAATGCCTTACTTTTAATGTCATGTCTTGCCTTACTGATTCAAAGCAACTTTGTAGAAAATCGGGGAATTAAATATTTGGCTAATTCCTCAAATTCATAAAATCTGACTGTGGATTTCGTTGTAATTTTGCAAGTTCACCCCTTAAATCTCTATAATGATGGTCCAAACCTCAATTACCTATTCTTTAAATTCCATGTAATTAATTGTTTATTACGCATCCATTGATACCGGGGTCCATGTAATATAGAAACTTATCTTGGTCGAGAGATTGTAATATTGAAAAATTGATCGCTTAAATAACCAACCCCTGGGTTGTCACCCCATTAAATCTTGGCATATCAACTTTGACCGGTCTAGTTTTGAGTTTGTTGATTTAGGAGGAAAATAGAGATTTGGTGGGTATGAATTACATACCGTGATTGTTGCTTCGAGAAGATTTGTCTAGTTTTTCTTCATTGATGACACTCGATAAGTCATTAAGTAGCATGGTAATGGATTGCATTTGGTTCTCGCTTTTGTTTTTGTTGACACATTCTTGCATTTGTTCCTCGAGTTTGTTTTGTCTGACACATTCTTCCATAGTCAATATCTTGTACCTTGACCATTGTTTGATATGTGGATTCAACAGAGCACCAATGATATAGGTTCTATCGGATTACTGAGAGGATGATTAATTTGAATGAGCTTTGAAACGAGCTTGAGTGATTATATCTTCCGATTGAGTTCGCTCTGCATCGCTCCAATTGGTCTCATGGGTGGGAGTTGAGTCAAGAAAATGAGTTAAACCTTTCCAATTGAGTTAACCAAAGTAAAGGAAGGAACGTCAGAACTTTAGATCCGTTGGATCTAGCGCCTTTTCTTCTCGCGTTGGATGGGCTCACTTGGATTTCTTGCGTTCTTAGACTCTTGGATTATGCATCTTCCTCTTGATCTTGTTTTGATCACGCTTTTCCTTTCTTTCTAGTGGAGTGGAATACTGATGGCGGCCTTGATCCGATTTTGATCACGGATCGTGGATGATCTCGTGGATAACGTGTCAATCGGACCGATTGGTTACGGATCGAATCAGTAACCCTAATTCATTTCTTGTTTTTCCTTTCACTGCTCGCTCGCTAGGGTTCGAGAGGAAGATCGGAGGAGAAAGAGGAGATCCCACCGCGATGGTCGATCCAAGGAAGATCCACCGAAAGGGAGGGTGCCGGAACCGCCTTGAGATAGGATTTGGAGGAGATCCCGAGATCTTGGTTTTCCTGTTTCCACCGTGGAATTGAGCTGAGAGGAGAAGAGAGACCGGAGAAAGAGGGAGAGACTTGGAAGGACAGGAGTTCTTGAGATAAATTTTCTTCAACCCTTTTCATTCCTTCTGATCTCTATTTATAGTGTTTGTTTGCTGCTCTTCTAGAAGTTTTTTGTATTGTTGTAACCACTGCTAGATTCTTGCCTCCGTAGTTAGTTATACTTCTTGATCTTCATGCTATTAATCTCTTGTTTATATGCTGTGCTGGCAGTTAGACTTCTTGATCTTCATGTAATAATCTCTGTTGGGACTGTCTTCTGTCTTTGTGATATTTTCTTTTATTTAGTCTGGAAATCCTCTGTAAAAGCTAATTATCTTTTTTATTTACCTATGATTTATTCTCTGATCTTCTTAGTTGTTAATGAAGTCTTTTAGCCAATTTGGCCTTTTTCGATTCTTTGGTCTCTATGGATATGTGTTCATATCACTTCTCTCTCTCTCTCGTCGCTCATTTTTTTTTCTCGATGGCGTCTCTCTCTCTTTCAATGGCGCTTATCCAGAGTGCTCCGATTATCCTTACAACGTGTCACCGACAAATCCAAGCGGATCGGCTCCTCCACAACCATATGAAGCGCACCTCAGCAACCTTATGGCATTGCACCGTCAGTGCTGCCATTTCGATCCCCAACCATCGCCTTTCACCTCCTTTGCCCAAAGATGAAGTCTACATGGTTGTTCCTCGTTTACGCGTCTCCCAAGCGGAGAACAAGCATCAAATGACATTGCCGTGGAACTTGGGAAGGTCTTGGACATCGAGCTCTGGCCAGTGATCACGGTTTGCGCATCAACACCAAAGTGTATATGTGCTGACCCATGCCCGTTCTTTCAAGTGCCAACTCCACCAAGTTGTTTTGTGATGATTTTATGTGAAACGAGAATGCTTCAACTCTTGAAATATCATCCGAGACAAAGACAGCCTAGTGAATACGCCCACTGGATCTCTTTGATTTAGAGAGCACAAAACCATGGTCGCTCTCTCTCTCTCTGCCAAACTCGAAATCCTGCGTTCACACCCACGCCCGCTTCGATGACCAGTATCACTTCCATCGCCGCCCGCTTCAACCCGGTCGATCAACTGAAACCGAATGCACTGCTCTCGTCCGCACCGACCCGAGCCTGCGATGATCGCAGCTCTCGTTACGGTTTCATTTCGTTTCTTCCTTACGCTCTCCTCAGCCGTTTTCTTCCCCGTCACAGATGCATGAAAGAACAAATTCATTATTCAAGAAGGCCAATTAGAATCCGGCTCTCGTGTTCAAGTGTTTGTCAAATCTAAAGGTTTACGAAAGATACTTCCAAATGAGTTGCAATAGACAAATGATCCAAATTGCATGATGCATCACCCGATCATAATGGCTCAACTCTTCTAAATGTGTGAAAATTATTTGCATATGTATTTGTCTTTTGCGTTTGAAGACCTCATTGCTCAGTAGGCGAATGAAAAAGGTTGGTTGTAAGACATTCACACGCGAGAGGCGGTAGTAAGCTAAACCAGTTGTTACGCCCTACTATGGGAAATGTTGTCAAAATTTTGTCTAAATTACAGACTTAGAGAAAAAAAATGGATGATTATATATTGCATTATATGTATTCTACGGTTTAAAGACTTCATTGTGCTCGAGCAACGAGATGAAAAGAAGATCGGATGTGGTGTCGCAAAGACACCACTCCACGCTTAGTAAGGCATCGAGCAAGCCAAAACTCAATGACCTACACGGATGACGCCTGAGGCTACAAATTTTGTCAAATCTTTTGCTTAGAAAAATGGGAGAATGAAATAGGTTAACTTAGAAGCTAAGTAAGAGAACCCACCTAATTTTATAGTGTCAAATGAAAAAAAGTTTAGACCTTTGAAGCAAATTTTGAAAAATAATAGAATACTCACAAATTTTGGCTAATATTAAACTCACAAACTTTGGGGGAGGCTAATACTAAACTCACAAACTCTAATTACAATCTTCTATGGCTCAAATGGCTGTAAAGTAAGTTCTCTTTTCTTGCAAATTACTCAAAATTAAACAAGTTTTAATTGAAATTAATGCTAAACTCATAATAAACTTGCAATAAACTCAAAATTTAAGGATAAATCCAAATTGAGTTTAATAACTCTTATATGAATGTGGAGGATTATTATGCTAGCTAATTTGCATAAGTGGGGCTAAAGCATTAAATGTTGAAATCGACATAAATTATTAAAATTGATGTAAATTGAGTGTAATCATGTTGAAAAATTACAAAAGCTCAATAAGTAAGCTAAGTGCAAGAAATGTGTGAAATTATAATCTAAATCAAAACGCCTTCTTCGCCACCGACTGAACCCTTTGTACAAGTGATAAAAGATACTTAATCAAAATCTACAAAAATCATAAGACTCTTTAATCAAAAATTAGAGAATTTTATTCTAATTATGATTATCAAAATCAATAAAATCACTAATTAGGTGAAATTATTTGAACTATAAACACCAGATGATGCCCCACATGACAATGCCTAAATTCAAGTGTCAGGATGTCGAAAGTAGCTTCCGGTTTAGTCTTATGACTAGGTCCGGGTTAACAAAACCTAAAAACTTATAATAAGAGTTTCAAATCAGTGAAATATCTGAAAAATTGATTCTGTCAAGTGAAAGTAGATTTAATCATCTATTAGCAGCAAAACAGAGTTGACAGTATCTAAAGCTCTTAAATATATTCAAATTATTCAATTTCTCAAATCAAATCAAATCAAATCAAATCAATTTTTTCAAATATTTATCTAAAACTATTTAAATGAAACTCTATCAAAAAATTAAATCAAAATCAATATATCCACCTAATTGTTTGTCAAGGTGATAATTTAAGCAAACTCTCAGAAAGGAGGCAATGTCAAATCAAGTTCTATTATGTTCACTCTCAATCAATCTCTTGTCAGGGACGCGTGACTCCTTTGAACTGGTTTGGCGAAGGCTCCACAGATGAAGCAGTTATGACCAGGGTCCTCTGATCGAGTGGTTTGGCTAAGTTCCATTATATTACGATCACAGCTATGCTCAATGGCTCACCTTTGAGTTGTGAATCATAGGGTATACTTGATAGGGCAAATAGCTCTCTATCTCTAAGATAGACTTACGATTGTCTCATTAGATAACTAATCTATATACACACGCATGTGCCCGTCACTATGCTGAATGCCTAAATTCAAGTGTCTGAGGATGCTGCATGGGTAGCTTCCCGGTTTAGTCTTATGACTGGGTCCGGGTTAACAAAACTTAAAAATCTAGAATAAGAGCTTCAAATCAGTAAAATATCTGAGAAATTGATTCTATCATGTGATAGTAAATCTAATCCTCTATTAGCAGCTAAACAGAGTTGACAGGATCTAAAGCTCTTAAACATATGCCAACTAATCAATTTTCAAATTGCAAATCGCTTAAATGAAATTATATCATTTAAAACTTAAATCAAATCCAATCAATCCACCTTCCAAATTTGTGGGGTGACAAATTAAGAAAACTCTAGCTCACAAAAGAGTCAATGTCAAATCGCCATGTTCACTCTCAATCATTCTGCTAGTAAGGACGTCCTCAACGTGGCTCGGCAATAGGCTCCACGATGAGCGAATGACGAGTCCGACGGGTGGTTTGGCCAATGACTCCATTATATTACGATCATGATCAGATGCTCCCCAATGGCTCTGCCCTTTGAGTTGTGAATCATAGGATATACTTGATAAGGCAAACAACCCTCTATCAGCTAAGATAAACTTAAGACTGTCTCCTTAGACAAACACCACCCTAAGTCTACAAGGATTTCTTGGAGGACGTAACCCACGTGTTGCTGATGAGGATCATTCTATCAGGTTGGGTCGACCACTCTCTGACTAGTGGACAGAACGCCCGGGATGACGGAACCATAGGATCTAGATCGGGCACATCATCATTCCCCCAACCATCCGGTTTAAGCTGAAATGATAAATTTTATATCTTAAATTTCAATACTCTACATGCTGCTACTATACACTACGCATTAAGCGATCTAATAACTAGCCTTAATCAAAAGTTCTCTATCACTTATTGAGAGGGGTAATTAACTATAGGGGCTTGCACATATAGGAAACTTGGAACCAGATCTAAAATCCTCACCAAGTGAGGATGAAATCTCTGGATAGTGTCTTATCTACTATTCATTCTGAAAATTACAGCGATACTTCAAAATCACTCTTCTCATCGAAGAGGTCGGTGGTGAATTTTTGGAGCCCACAACCGGTCATCATCGTCAATCACTGTCGTCGGTCATCCCCACGCGACTTCGTGCCCGCCGCCCACCACCATCGATCATTGTTGCCATCAATCATCACATCGGCTATCACCATCAACTATCACTACTCATCGCATCACCATCGTTGCCGGTCATCTCACTATCGCAGTTATCGTTGCCGATCATCTCACCACCACCATCACCGCTATTGTTACGCCACCATCAATCATAACAACTTACAACCTAACCACACACATAAGTGTTGTTACGATTCGAGATTCATATTGTCTCTTCTCATATACAAGTTATTGGGAAAAGCGTAATTCAAATAAATATATAGTGAAAGATTTTACAGAGCTTGCGTGATTTTTTCTCCCTATTCGGATTTTTCTGAAAATTCTGAGTTTTTCATTCTTTCAAACATCATGTGTTAGATCTCACAACAAAGTTAAGGCATAAACTTTTATTCTACAGCAACTAATTTTTTAGCACGTAACAATATATTTATCCATAATTTTTATTATAATTTAAAATATTTTAATATCTTATTCAGTCCTTATTAGTCAACGTTCAAGCGCATTAAACTAATAGAGAACCTGAGGAAAAATGAAGGAAGCTTCAACGATACTTCTAGTAGCCATCATTGTATTGCGAAATATCTTCATTATTTTCTTTTTCAAAAGCTGAAGATCTTTAATTTAAAGTTTTTAATTATTCCAAATCAATCTTGGTAGCGGTTTTAATATTCATTAGTCAAATATTGAAAGTCGATCATATTTAATATAAATTATAATTATTTAAATTGACTAGGGATAGTTAGATGCCTTTTAACTTTTTTTTTCTTTTAATTAATAACTATATTTATTTAAATTAGAAAATTTTGATTTTATATATTTGATAATTGTCATAATTGAAAAATACTCTTATTTATTATCTTGGAGAAGTATGTCTGATAATTTATTTTAAATTATAATGCCATCATTTTTATTATAGATTACTTAATTAAATATAAATTGAGCTATTAAAATTTGGAAAATATTCAAACTATATTCGAGCAAAATTTAGATGATATTTAAGATTTATTCAGATGGTGTTAGAATCACATTTGAGCAAGGTTATTCAAACAGGATTTCAACTTTTGTTTGAATCATGCTCATATATAGAGGTGTCAATTCGGGTCGACGGGTTGGGATCGAGTATGACCTGAATTTGACCCGACTCGAATAGGTTTTGACCCGAACACAACCCGTTTATTAAACGGGTAAAAAACTTCAACCCGAATCCGACCCGAATTTTTCGAGTTGGTGGGTCAATATCGAGTCAATTTTGGGTTTGTGGGCTAACCCGTCCCAAATATCAAACGGACCAATTTCTTCTAACACAAATCCGGCTAAAAAATTATTCGGGTTAACCCGAACCCGAATTTTTTGAGTTGGATTCGTATCGAGTTATTGTGTCGGATCAATTTTTGACACTCCATCTCACATAGGATTTTAACATAGTTCATAAGGGGCTTAAGCTAGGGCACAAGTTCAAAGTGGCTTAAAATAAAATTGAAATTCTATTCAAATAAGACTAAAAACATGATTGAATATAATAATCTAAACATAAGTTATCTATTGAAGATATAATTTTATAATAAATATAATATAACAATTAAATTATAAAGTTGATATATAGAATTATATAATAAAAAATTATAAAGAAGATAAAAGATATAACATTAAACTTTGATATCAAAGAAGAAATTTTAATACCTGATATAATATAATGAATTTAAAAAAAAAAAAGATATAAACAATATTTAAGATCGCCACAATCTAATGGATCTCTTTCTCTAAGAAGAAATTAGTTTATAAATCTCATTAAACCTGATCATGTTGTAAACAATTTCTCTTATTCTTTTGGAAGCTCCACGATTCAGTTCGTTGTGGGTTACTTCCCCGTTTTTTTAATCTGTCTCTCTCTTTTCATGTTTGTCTCTCTTCCGAATACATTTTGTCTGATTTTTGTTTTATATCCCATTTTCATTATTCCTCTCCCCAGGATGGTGTTCCTCCACTGATTACCTAGTCCCAAGTGCTTTACCTTGACACCACTCTCTACTCTATGGAGATTCCACTCCACCCATCTGGATGGTGGCATCAACCACTGGAACGTTGTAATCTGGTTATATCTCAATTTTGTGTCTCTAAGTCTGTGGAGGCTTATTTTCCTCTTGCTATTTTTTGACTGAACTTTACAGATTTTTTGTCTCTGAGATCAAAGGATCCTCTTTGTGTTAATGTTTTTCATATGTTTTTCCTCCTTTATACGGCTCCTTCTTGTTACTATTCTCTATTGGAATGAAATTGGGCAAATGCCCTCATCCTTTTTCCAAAAAAAAAAAAAAAATAGTAGAAAGGATGGATGAAATGAAACCAGAGGTACCTTGGAGAAAGAATGCTAACGAACCAAGACAGTAAAATAAACTTCAAATTTTGAGTTTTTGTTCACTTATTGGCTTCTAAATGCTTAATTAATCAATTTCTTTTTTTTTGTAATATCATGTTTAAATCAACGGAAGCTAAGATTTTGATCGGTGATTCACGCATTTGATAGTCAATCTTGTAAAGAATATAAATCGGTTGAGAGTTTTTTTCCCCCTATTTATATTGAATTTTAGTATGGAGAGTTGTAAATCAAAACCATAATGGTGGTCATGTTGTCTCTCTCTCTCTCTCTCTCTCTAACTTTCACTTTAAACTTTTCTACTTTATATAATTTTGTCACGTATATATATATATATATATATATATATATATATATATATATATATATATATATATATATATATATATATATATATAATGAAATTAATTGTATTAAAATTATGATACTTAATTACTTACATTTAAAATTTGATAACAATTAATTACTTACAAAAAATCTCTCTATAGCCTTTCATAATAAAAAAGAAACATATTTGCTTAAAATTCGGTTAAGATAGTAATCACCTTTCAATATTTTAAAAATGAAGTCGAAATTTTTTTTTCCAAAATCTTTTAACATTTATATTTTTGATCACGTCATTTTATGCTCTCTAGTTCTTGAAGCACCAAGTTAATGTAGACCGAATTGAATAAAATAAATTGTCTAAAAAAAAGAAAAGAATAATAGTAGCAGCCCTCTCATTATTTGCCTAATCCCATCTATTCACGTCTCTCCACCCAAGCAGGTAAAACTCCTGACTCACCTCCGTGCATTAGATTTTATCCTTTTTTTTTTCATTGCTCGGCCATCTTCATTTGCATGTGCAAGTCAAATATCGATGACCTCTCTAACTTGGTTGTCGACAAGCTTCTTTTTTGCACCTCTCCATTCCTTTCTCAACTTTCTTTTTGTCATCCCCTTCACATATCTGTATAGCTCAAGCCTTCATTCACGATACTTCAAACTATACCATGACCAGCCCTCGAATCACTCAGCCGACTCACTCTCTTCACTATTTTTTCAGCTAGCACAAAATCAAACACTTGTCATCTTCCCTTTCCTCTATTCTCTCTCTAAAAAGAGAAGAATAATTTACTCTCTCCCTCTAAACAAAGGTAAAAAAATCCCTTTTTTTCATTTTGTCTTCCTTCCAAACTGAGAGACTCTCTCTCTCTCTCTTTCATGTTTGACGAAATTTTTTAAAAAAAATCTATTTTATTCTATATTATTTTTCTTGTCTTATCGTTCTCTTTCCAGCCAAATCACTCATCTCTCTATTTCATGTTTGCCGAAATTTTTTAAAAAATATTTTAATTTTAATCTATCTTATGTTTCTTATCTTATCGTTCTCCTTTCTAACTAAGAGATCACTCATCCCTCTCTCACTATTTGTCTAAGCCGAGGGATACTTTTTTTCTTTATTTTTATTTTTTTAATTTACTGTTTGTTATAAGCTCACTGTTAAGAAAAAAAGTATAAATATATAATTAAAAAAATCTTATTTGATTTTATACAAGTTTGAAGGTCTATGCGACACTTTCCATAAGCGCGATAGGTACAAAAATTACACGACCGTGGTATCGCGAAACATATAATTGAATTTTAATTCGATAAATTTTTATATAAATTAACCTCATTAAAATAATATGTTAATTTGTGAGCAAATTGATTCCTACCAATGAACTCATATGAATTTCGAAGATAGTTATAAATACATATAACCTAAAATATTATATCTTGAGCTTCACATTATTCATTTTGATCTATCTTTCATTCTTGTATTCTTGCAATTTTCTCAAACATATTGTGAGGTATATTGGATCTGTAATTAACAACTAATATATCTGAAACACATAAAAATTTTCATTAGAACATCCAAGATTCATTTGTTATCATCAAAATCGATCGATTGAACATGAGGCTCTTAACTAACTAATAAATAAAACTAATAATAACTAATAATAACTAATAAAATAATAATAATAATAATAATAATAAATAATAATAATAATAATAAAATCTAATAAATAAACAAATAAAATTAAAAAAATTAATAATAACTGAACTAATAACTAATAAATAATAACCAAAAAACTAATTATAACTAATAAAAACTAATTATACTAATAACTAATAATAATAAAACTAATAATAAAATTAATAACTAACTAATAATAAAATTAATAACTAATAAACTTAATAGTAATTAAGCTAATAACTAATTAAAACTAAATAAAATACTAAAAAATTAACTAATAAATAATAATAAAAAACTAACTAACTAAATAACTAACCTAAAAATAATAACTAATAAAAATTAACTATAACTAATAATAACTAATACAACAAATAACAATAATAATAATAATAATAAATAATAAAACTAATAAAACTAATAACTAAAATAACTAGTAAACTAAACAAAATAACTAACTAATAATAACTAATAACTAATAAAACTAATTAAAAAACTAATAAATAAGTAATAACTAATAATAATAAAATAACTAACTGATAAACCTAATAACTAATAATAACTAAACTAATAAACTAAATAACTAAAATTAATAATAAATAATAAAACAACAATTAATAAATTAATAACTTAAACTAACTAACAATAACTACTAATAGCTAAAACTAATGACCAATAATAATAACTAATAACTAACTAATAAAACTAAGAAAAACTAAAAATAATAAACTAAATAACTAATAACTAAACTAATAATAACTAAATAATAACAAATAAAATAATAAACTAATAAACTAATAATAAATATAAAAATTATAATAAAATAAAATAATAATAAATAATAACTAACTAATAACCTAATAACTAAACTTATAACTAAAAAACTAATAACCTAACACCGCTGCTCTCTACCGATTGAATGGTCATGAAGTGTTCGGATCGCGTGACACGGGTGATCCACCGCACACAGAAGTCCATTGAACCTTATCATTTAGAGGAACGAGAAGTCGTAAGGTGTAGTGAACTGAAATGATCATTGTCGAGACCAAAACACAAAGTGATTCGGAGAACTTGTGAAGCGGCGGCTTGGGTGAAGAGCGGTCATTGTCTTCTTGGCGGGCAACGAGGGTGGGTGAAAGTTATGAGCACGTGCGTTGTCCCGCGACTGAGAGAATGAAGATGCCCCGAGGCGATCCCCGACCCACGGAGCACCCAGGATGCAAGGCCACCCAGTTTAAGCATATCAATAAGGAGGAGAAAAACTTACGAGATTCCCCTAGTAACAATGACCTGGGACATGCCTGGAAGATCTGGCTCCAATTGTAGAAGCATCCTCAACAATGGACCGAGCCCAAGTCCCGGAAAGGGGCCAGGAGGGTGAGAGTCAACCGCTCCCAGTCATTGTTTGTGAATGCCTAATCGGGTGATAAATTTCATCCATCCGGCTAAATGCAACTAAGCCATAGCGACATTGCTTTTGATCCTTCGGTCCACTCTTCCGATCATTGTGAAGCAGAATTCACCAAGTGTTGGATTGTTCACCCACCAATAGGGAATGTGAGCTGGGTTTAGATCATGGTTATACAGGTTAGTTTTATCTTATCAGATCGCGTAATGATAGTAATTCAACATAGTATGAAGTGATTTTATCGATGAGTTATTTATCATTAGTTAATTATTAGTTTATTATTAGTTATTTATCATTAGTTGATTATTAGTTAGTTATTAGTTAGTTTTATTAGTTAGTTTTATACAGGTTAGTTTTACCTTACTGATGTACATGTAGGCCTACTTTATTTAATTAAAGCAATACTCAAACATGAAAATTTTATTTGTTAGAATGCCTTTTTGTTAAGCTTCAGCTGCTTTAATATTTTAAGCGTTGTTAGAAATTTTATTTTTAGTTATTTATCATTAGTTAATTATTAGTTAGTTATTAGTTAGTTTTATTAGTTTATTACTTATTAGTTTTATTAGTTAATTTTTAGTTATTATTAGTTTATTAGTTAGTTTTTATTTGTTTAGCTATTAGTTTAGTTTGCTTATTACTTTATTAGTTTTATTAGTTAGTTTTATTAGTTTTAGTTTTTTATTATTATTTATTATTAGTTATTAGTTTATTAGTTATTATTAGTTAGGTTATGAGTTTTTTATTAGCTTTTATTATTAGTTAGTATTATTAGTTAGGTTATTTTATTAGTTATTATTTTTAGTTTAGTTATTTAGTTATTAGTTTTAGTTTTTATTATTAATTAGTTATTTAGTTATTTATTAGTTTTATTATTTAGTTTATTATTTTAGCTTATTATTTATTTATTCATTTTTATTAATTTTAGTTATTAGTTTTAGTTATTAGTTTTATTAGTTTTATTATATTATAATTCATTAGTTAGTTTTATTTTATTAGTTTAATTATTTAGTTTTATTAATATTTATTAGTTAGTTTTATTTTATTTAGTTTAGTTATTAGTTATAGGTTTATTATTATTATTATTATTATTATTATTTATTCTTATTTATTAGATTATTTTTTTTAGTCATTAGTTTAGTTATTATTATTAGTTTAGTTATTTAGTTAATATTTTAGTTTTAGTTATTAGTTTTTTAGGTTTAGTAGTTTAGTTATTAGTTATTAGTTAATTAGTTTAATTACTTTTTATTTTTGTTATTAGTTTAGTTATTTAGTTAATATTTTATTTTTGTTATTTAGTTAATATCTTTAAGTTGCAGAGTCTTGCAGAAAAAAAAAAAATCTATTTCTATGCATGAAAAGATAATCCCAAATGTCAAGAAATTTATCTCTCAGATTTGCCAAATTCTAGAGATCAAGTTAGAATAATTCTCGATTTAAGAAGCTTCAATCAATTAAGTTGGAGAAATATCAATCTCTACATCTTAAAGTCTAGGACACAGATGGGTTATAAAGGTCGAACTCAACAAACCCAAAAATGGCCGAGTTGCTGACGCTCTCCTCACTCAACAAGCCGCGAGAAAAGGCCACAGTGAAAGAGCCGCTCGTCTCGATGACAAAATCACAAACTCACTACAACTTAAGTCGAAGATTCGAGTATGTTCTAAAGGTCGAACTCAACAAGCCCGTGATATGGTCGAGGTCGACGCCTCCCCGCCAACAAGCGCAGAAGAAAGAGCCCTTGCTCGTCAGTCAAATGACGATAGTTGTTTAATCTCAAACCAGATCCAGCTTAGTGATTACAAGCAACTAGGATCCAGGAGATCTCTCTACTTGATCGATAGATCAAGGCAAGCTGAAGAAATGCTCAATTCAGGGTTGCCTCAAATCAACCTTCATACTATCTGCAAGGTGATATTTCAATATATTCTCAATTGATCTGATCAAGCTCAAAGCACATATCAAAGTCTATTCCTCATCAAGTCCATCAAAGCATAAAGCATAGGACTGAGGAAGAAATTCCATAGTTCATACAAAGCCGATGGCCGAACTAAAGGAATTTTGTGGTTGTTCAGTCTGTTAAAGCACATGTTGTTAGGCTAATAACTCAACATTGACCATATATAAGCCAAAAGGTCAAGGCTCAGATTTTATCCTTCAACGAACCCGTCAAAGCAGCAGACACAAGGTTCATGGTGTACATGCACTTCCTAACAAGTCAATGTTGACAAATCAGGTCAATCCTTCATCAAGTCCGTCAAGCTCAAAGCTAGGACAGAAGAAATTTCAAATGCTTCAAGCACGAATAAATCGATTCCCAAGCGAGTCCTTCATCAAAATAAGCACAAATTTCTCCATCAAACCCAACCAAGCATGAGCTAGGGATCGAGGAAGCTTAAATCGCAATGACAAAAAAAGAGATCTTCGAAAGCCATCAGATAGTATAGGTGCAAGAACTCTTCTCAATCCGATAAGTCCATTCGACAAATCAATAGTCATTTAGTATGTCCTAAATAAAGCATACTAATGACAAATCATGTCAAAATTTTGAAAGCTATGGTGTTTAAGCGAAATGATCGAGTTTTACCCCAAAAGGTCAACCGCTTAACAAACGTGACTCGCTTTATGGGAGAATAACATTTTTTGGGGGGAATTTGTTGACCTCCACATATGTGTCATAAATCAAGACAAGCTCACAAGATAAATTTGATGGACTTCGGAAGCGACAGTGCGCAAATCGGGGTTCAAAATGCACTGGACATCACCGAAAATGGTCAAAATGATCTCCAATCGATGAATGGACTTCTCGTCGCATTCAAACGCGTTGAAATTGATCAAAATATAAATATTGCAAAATCTAACGATCAACCGATCAGAAGTCGCGCACGCGATATCGAGGTCGAGGTATCGACATAGGTCAAACGACCTCTATTCATGAAATTAAGCGTGTCATTGGCTTTGAAATGTCAAAATCTATCAAACGATGTTCGTGACTCAATTCGATGTTGAAAATCGGTCCAAAAGCGATGCGTATTTTGAGGCCTCGACTCAATTTGACGACTTGAACGACACCTCCATCACGAAACCATTGCGTAAATATCGAAATAACCTTAAATCAATAAATATATTGACTATATGATGATGTCGGCATAAAATTCATTTTTTTAAATTGATTAATATTTGGAAAATTAATTAAAAAAAATCTATTAATATCCAATAACTCAAACCGGCGGTGCATAGTCACTCGACTTCGCTCCTCCTGCATGCATAATTTGAATGGCAACTATTCCCGCTTGCTCCTCTCAATCGTTCCCTCCTTTCGTTCGAATGATCCCGCTCCTCCCTTAACGCAGGAACTCGTTCTCCGCTCGCCTCCCCTCAACCGTAAGAAGAAAACCGCATCTGCTCATGCAAACTAAGGATCGATTGATGGCTATCTAAAAAGAAACCTCATCGAGATTTTCTTCTCCGGTCACCCCAACATCGACGGCCGTGTACAAGGAAGTTGACTACGTATATGGTCGTGGAACTCAGGTCTGACCGCCGAGAAACATGAGCAAGAGGTCGCTATCCTCTTCCAGGACCTAATCCACATCTGGTGGCCTACTCTCTCTCTCTCTCTCTCTCTAATGGCAACTTATCCAGAGTCTCGATTATCCCACAACGTGGCGCCGACAAATCCGGATGTTTTAAGAACCTTATGGCAGAATGGCATTGCAAGTAGCTAGCCAAGATGGTAGCCCCAACCATCGGCGTCTTCACCTCCTTTGCCGCTCCAAAGATGAAGTCTACATGGTTGTTCCTCTCTCCCAAGCGGAGAACAAGCATCAAATGCCATTGGGAACAAGGTCTTGGACATCGATCACGGTTTGTGCATCAACGACACCAAAGTGCATATGTGCTCGGCGACCCATGCCCGCTTCGTTCAAGTGCCAACTCCAAGTTGTTTTGTGATGATTTTATGTGAAACGAGAATGCTTCAACTCTTGAAATATCATCCTGAGAGACAAGACAGCCTCTAGTGAATACAGTCCGGATCTTTCTTTGGATTTAGAGAGCACAAAACCATGGTCGCTCCTCTCTCTCTCTCTCACTCCCTCGTGAAATCGCATCCCGCGTTCACCCACGGCCGACCGTTCCAGATGACACCCATGCCGCTGCTCAACCCGGTCTGATCAACTCAGCAAACCCGAATTGCCGCCCACTCACGCGTCTCGTCGCCAGACACTGCTTGATCCTGCAGCTCTCTTTGGTTACGGTTTCCATTTCTTCCTTACGCTCTCCTCGGCTGTTTTCTTCCCTGCGCTTCAAGATGCATGAAAGAACAAATTCATTATTCAAGAAGGCCAATTAGAATCCTCTCGTTCAAGTGTTTGTTGTCAAATCTAAAAGGTTTACGAAAGATACTTCCAAATGAGTTGCAATAGACAAATGATCCAAATTGCATGATGCATCACAGTCTGATCATAATGGCTCAACTCTTCTAAATGTGTGAAAATTATTTGCATATGTATTTGTCTTTTTGCAGGTTTGAAGACCTCATTGGTGAGGGCTGACGGAATGAAAAAAGTGTGGTGTTGAAGACAATCACGCTAGGGAGTAAGTAAGCTAAACCATTGTTAGATGTCGCTCTACTATGGGAAATGTTGTCAAAATTTTGTCTAAATTACGACTTAGAGAAAAAAATGGATGATTATATATTGCATTATGTATTCTAACAGGTTTAAAGACTTCATTCGAGGGCAAACGAGATGAAAAAGAAGACCGGCTGTGGTGTCGCAAGACACCACTCGCTACGCTTAGTAGGGCGTACCGAGCAAGCCAAAACACTCAATGCAGCCCCCTACACGGGGATGACGCCGGGAGGCTGTCGAAATTTTGTCAAATCTTTTTACTTAGAAAAATGGGAGAATGAAATAGGCTAACTTAGAAGCTAAGAGAACCTACTAATTTTATAGTGTCAAATGAAAAAAAAGTTGGGGGCGACCTTTGAAGCAAATTTTGAAAAATAATAGAATACTCATTTAAAATGCAAGTAAAAATCGGAGGAGGCTAATATTAAGCTCACAAATTTTTGGCGAGGCTAATATTAAACTCACAAACTTTGGGGGAAGCTAATACTAAACTCACAAACTCTAATTACAATCTTCTATGGCTCAAATGGCTGTAAAGTAAGTTCTCTTTTCTTGCAAATTACTCAAAATTAAACAAGTTTTAATTGAAATTGAGGGGGGGGTTAATGCTAAACTAATAATAAACTTGCAATAAACTCAAAATTTAAGGATAAATCCAAATTGAGTTTAATAACTCTTATATGAATGTGGAGGCGATTACTATGCTAGCTAATTTGCATAAGTGGGGCTAAAGCATTAAATGTTGAAATCGGCATAAATTATTAAAATTGATGTAAATTGAGTGTAATCATGTTGAAAAATTACAAAAGCTCAATAAGTAAGTGCAAGAAATGTGTGAAATTATAATCTAAATCAAAATGCCTTCTTCGCCACCAGATCCGCAACCCTTTGTACAAGCAGATAGAAAGCAATACTTAATCAAAATCTACAAAAATCATAAGACTCTTTAATCAAAAATTAGAGAATTTTATTCTAATTATGATTATCAAAATCAATAAAATCACTAGTGAAATTATTTGAACTATAAACACCGCGATATGCCTGACCGCTCAATGCCTAAATTCACTAAGGATGCATAGCTTCCTGCTTAGTCTTGTGACTAGTCGTTAACAAAACCTAAAAACTTATAATAAGAGTTTCAAATCAGTGAAATATCTGAAAATTGATTCTGTCAAGTGAAAGTAGATTTAATCATCTATTAGCAGCAAAACAGAGTTGACAGTATCTAAAGCTCTTAAATATATTCAAATTATTCAATTTCTCAAATCAAATCAAATCAAATCAAATCAATTTTTCAAATATTTATCTAAAACTATTTAAATGAAACTCTATCAGTAAAAAATTAAATCAAAATCAATATATCCACCTTCGTAATTGTTTGTCGGAAGGTGATAATTTAAGCAAACTCTAGCTCAAAGGAGGCAATGTCAAATCAAGTGTTCTATTATGTTCACTCAATCAATCTCTTGTCGAAGGACGTGACGTCCTTTGAACCGCAGCTCCACAGATGAAGCGGATCGGTCCTATTAATCGCTCCATTATATTTATCACGACCCGTAGATGTTCTAATGGCTCGCCTTTGAGTTGTGAATTGATAGTATAGGCAAATAGCTCTCTATCCGCTAAGATAGACTTACGATTATCTCATTAGATAAATAACTAATCTATACGATGTGCCCCGCCACTATCAAATGCTTAAATTCAAGTCGAGGATGCTTCATGGGTAGCTTCTTTAGTCTTATGACTAGTCCCAAGTTAACAAAACTTAAAAATCTAGAATAAGAGCTTCAAATCAATAAAATATCGAAATTGATTCTATCGACAAGAAATCTAATCCTCATTACAGCCTAAACAGAGTGAGGGATCTAAATCTCTTAAACATATGCCAACTAATCAATTTTCAAATTGCAATCTGAAACGCTTAAATGAAATTATATCATTTAAAACTTAAATCAAATCCAATCAATCCACCTTCCGCAAATGTTTGTCGGGGGTGACAAATTAAGAAAACTCTAGCTCACAAAAGAGTCAATGTCAAATCAAGTGTTCTGCCATGTTCACTCTCATCTCTTCTAGTAAGGACCCGTGTCCAATCAGATGGCTCTACTAATGCTCCACGTGATGAAGCAATGACGAGTCCTCGACGGGGTGGTTTGGCCAATCCGACTCCATTATATTACGATCATGACCGTAGCCAGTATGCTCCCCAAACTTCGCTTTGAGTTGTGAATCATGGATATACTTGATAAGGCAAACAACCTCTATCGCCTAAGATAAACTTAAGACTGCCTCCAGACAAACACCATCCAGTCTACAAGAATTTCTTGGAGGTAACCCATGTGTTGATGAGGATCCTTCTATCGTTGGGTCGACTACCTCCTCCTCGACGAGTAGACGAATCGCCTGATGACGAAAACCATAGGATCTAGATCGGCACATCATCATTCCTCCAACCATCCGGTTTAAGTTTGAAATGATAAATTTTATATCTTAAATTTCAATACACTACCATGTTTATCTAATAACAAATTTTAATCAAAAGTTCTCTATCACTTATTGAGAGGTAATTAACTATAGGGGCTTGCACATATAGAAACTTAGAACTGATCTAAAATCCTCACCAAGTGAGGATGAAATCTCGATAGTGTCTTATCTACTATTCCATCGCGATTCAAAATTACATATTTTCAAAACCACTCTTCTCATCGAAGAGGTCGGTGGTGAAGTTTTGGAGCGCACAACCGATCATCATCGTCAATCACTGCTGCCGTCATCTCATCGACCACTTTGCTGGCCTACCACCATCGATCATTAATCAATTCATCACATCGGCTATCACCGACCATCACTACTATCGCATCATTCATTGCCGTGCCGTCTCTCCGACTATCGCCATGCCGATCATCCCCACCACCGACCATCACCGCTGCTTGTTGACCCCGTTTCACCATCATCAATCAAGTAAATAACTATCACAACCTAACCACAATAAGTGCAGTTACTGATCGAGATTCATATTGTCGCTTCTTCATATCAATTCGTATTGGGAAAACTGTGTACTCCGAAATAAATATATAGTGAAAGATTTTTACTAGCCTAGCCCCCGTGATTTTTTCTCCCTGTTCAGGGATTTTTCTATGGAAAAATTCTGGAGTTTTCTTGTTCATTCTTCAAACATCTGTGTGTGTGTTAGATCTCACAACAAAGTTAAGGCATAAACTTTTATTCTACAGCAACTAATTTTTTAGCACGTAACAATATATTTATCCATAATTTTTATTATAATTTAAAATAGTTTAATATCTTATTCAGTCCTTATTTTAGTCAACGTTCAAGCGCATTAAACTAATAGAGAACCTGAGGAAAAATGAAGGAAGCTTCAACGATAATTCTAGTAGCCATCATTGTATTGCAAAATATCTTCATTATTTTCTTTTTCAAAAGCTGAAGATCTTTAATTTAAAGTTTTTAATTATTCCAAATCAATCTTGGTAGCGGTTTTAATATTCATTAGTCAAATATTGAAAGTCGATCATATTTAATATAAATTGTAATTATTTAAATTGACTAGGGATAGTTAGATGCCTTTTAACTTTTTTTTTTCTTTTAATTAATAACTATATTTATTTAAATTAGAAAATTTTGATTTTATATATTTGATAATTGTCATAATTGAAAAATACTCTTATTTATTATCTTGGAGAAGTATGTCTGATAATTTATTTTAAATTATAATGCCATCATTTTTATTATAGATTACTTAATTAAATATAAATTGAGCTATTAAAATTTGGAAAATATTCAAACTATGAGCAAAAAATTTAGATGATATTTAAGATTTATTCAGATGGTGTTAGAATCACATTTGAGCAAGGTTATTCAAACAGGATTTCAACTTTTGTTTGAATCATGCTCATATAGAGGTGTCAATTCGGTCGACGGTGGGAGTGACTGAATTTGACCCGACTTCGAAAGGTTTTGACTAACACAACCCGCTTTATTAAACGGGTAAAAAAAACTTCAACCCAATCAATTTTTTCGAGTGGGTCAATATCGAGTCAATTTTGGGTTTGTGGGCTAACCCGTCCCCAAATATCAAACGGACCAATTTCTTCTAACACAAATCCGGCTAAAAAATTATTCGGGTTAACCCGAACCCGAATTTTTTGAGTTGGATTCAGACGAGTTATTGTCGGGTCAATTTTGACACTCCATCTCACATAGGATTTTAACATAGTTCATAAGGGGCTTAAGCTAGGCACAAGTTCAAAGTGGCTTAAAATAAAATTGAAATTCTATTCAAATAAGACTAAAACATGATTGAATATAATCTAAACATAAGTTATCTATTGAAGATATTTTTAATAATTTTAACACATTAAATTATAAAGTTGATATGTAATTATAATAGTTATAACATAATAAATTATAAGACAGATAAAAGAGTGTAATATAAGAGTTATAATACAAGAAAGTATAATTTAATAGCCTGAATATAATATAATGCAATTTAAAAGATATAACAATATAGTTAAGACTTCATCTAAGTGGCCCTCTTTCTAAGAAGAAATTATTTAGTTTATACTAACTCCTATTAAAACTTTGGAGAATACAAAATGAATTATCAAATCTTATCTAATTTATTTTGAAGATTGCGATCATATCCGTCGATCTCAGATATCCCGATATAAAAAAAAGGGATACATTAAATCCCACGCAGCTTAATCGTCAGTGTTAACGCCACAGAGTACAGCAACTGATCGATAAAACCACTTCATAGCAGAACTAAGGATTTCATCGCTAGCTTTATTGTTATTGTTCTTCTTTTATTGTATCTGAGATTGAACAGAGTGGTAAGCCCCCCGCAACATTCTTCTCTACTTTGGAAGTCGGAAACGCTCCAAAGAGGTTTGTCTGAATGGTTTTGTCTGAGCTGGGAGATGGGTAATTTTGGCTTGATGGCTCTGTTTTTTTTTAATTTGCTTTTCTTGCTCGTAAGTCCGCTTGTGGCTCTCTTCTTGTTCTTTTCTATTTTTGTTTACTTGGTCCCCTTTCTTCCTCTGGTTATGGATACATGCTCTTGCTCTCCATCATGATGGATTTCGCTTTTGTCTTCGATCCCAACCTGACGATGATGAGATTTTGTCAAGTAGGCATTATATCCTACATTTATTTTCCTTCAAGACCCTTAATGGTTCCCCTGGATGGTGTTACCGCAACCTGCTTTACCTGACCGCTTCTCTTAGTTTACTCTCTATGGAGATTCCACTCTATCGACCGGATCGGGTGGCATCAACCGGAACGTTGCAATCTTATATCTCAATTTTGTGTCTCTAAGTCCCGGAGGCTTATTTTCCTCTTGCTTTTTTGACTTGAACTTTACAAATTTTTTGTCTCGAGATCAAAGGATCCTCTTTGTGTTAATGTTTTTCATTTTTTCCTCCTTTATACGGCTCCTTCTTGTTACTATTCTCTATTGAATGAAATTGGGCAAATGCCCTCATCCTTTTCCAAAAAAAAAAAAAAAATAGTAGAAAGGATGGAAATGAAACCAGAGGTAGAATTCCTGAATGAAAATGGAGGGCTACTTCCTCTAAGTAGTCTGAAAGAATGCTAAACCATCGAGGTTGGGAATGAACTAGTACAGAAATAAACTTCAAATTTTGATCGTTTAATTAATCCTTGTAAATCATGTTTAAATCAACTAAGATTGATTCACGATTTGATACAAGATCTTGTAAAGAATATAAATTATTGAGAGTTTTTTTCCCCTATTTATATTGAATTTTAGTATGGAGAGTAACTGCGCACCCATAATGGTGGTCATGTTGTGGGCTCTCTCTCTCTCTCTCTCTCTGCCTAACGCAAATCTTAATCTAATAAATTTTCTACTTTAAACTTTTATATATATAATTATATATATATATATATATATATATATATATATATATATATATATATATATGAAATTAATTGTATTAAAATTATGATACTTAATTACTTACATTTAAAATTTGATAACAATTAATTACTTATATTACAAAATCTCTCTATAGCCTTTCATAATAAAAAAAGAAACATATTTGCTTAAAATCTGGTTAAGATAGTAATCACCTTTCAATATTTTAAAATGAAGTCGAAATTTTTTTCCAAAATCTTTTAACATTTATATTTTGATCACGTCATTTTTATGCTCTCTAGTTCTTGAAGCACCAAGTTAATGTAGACCGAATTGAATAAAATAAATTGTCTAAAAAAAAGAAAAGAATAATAGTAGCAGCCCTCTCATTATTTGCCTAATCCCATCTATTCACGTCTCTCCACCCAAGCAGGTAAAACTCGCTCCGACTCACCTCCGTGCATTAGATTTTATCCTTTTTTTTTCATTGCTCGGCCATCTTCATTTGCATGTGCAAGTCAAATATCGATGACCTCTCTAACTTTGTCGACACCTCTCCATTCCTTTCTCAACTTTCTTTTGTCATCCCTTCACATATCTGTATAGCTCAAGCCTTCATTCACGATACTTCAAACTATACCATGACCAGCCCTCGAATCACTCAGCCGACTCACTCTCTTCACTATTTTTTCAGCTAGCACAAAATCAAACACTTGTCATCCCTTTCCTCTATTCTCTCTCTAAAAAGAGAAGAATAATTTACTCTCTCCCTCTAAACAAAGAGTAAAAAAAATCCCTTTTTTTTTTCATTTTGTCTTCCTTCCAAACTGAGAGACTCTCTCTCTCTCTTTCATGTTTGACGAAATTTTTTTAAAAAATCTATTTTATTCTATATTATTTTTCTTGTCTTATCGTTCGTTCTTTCCAGCCAAATCACTCATCTCTCTATTTCATGTTTGCCGAAATTTTTAAAAAATTCTATTTTAATCTATCTTATGTTTCTTATCTTATCGTTCTCCTTTCTAACTAAGAGATCACTCATCCCTCTCTCACTATTTGTCTAAGGAGGATACTTTTTTCTTTATTTTTATTTTTTTAATTTACTGTTTGTTATAAGCTCACTGTTAAAAAAAAATATAAATATAAAAAAAATCTTATTTGATTTTATACAAGGTCTACGACACTTTCCATAAGCGATAGTACAAAATTACACGACTGGTATCGCTAAACATAATTGAATTTTAGATAAATTTTATATAAATTAACCTCATTAAAATAATAATATGAAAGCAAATTGATTCCTACCAAATGAACTCATATGAATTTCAAGATAGTTATAAATACATATAACCTAAAATATTATATTCGAGCTTCACATTATTCATTTTGATCTATCTTTCATTCTTGTATTCTTGCAATTTTCTCAAACATATTGTGAGCAGATATCGGACCAGAATTAACAACTAATATATCTCAAACACATAAAATTTTCATTAACATCCAAGCATTCATTTGTTATCATCAAAATCGATCAATCAATACGGCGCCCTTAACTAACTAATAAATAAAAACTACACAATAACTAAATAATAACA
>JAKCPB010001844.1:0-84415 GCA_021442155.1 Cymbidium sinense
TTTATTTGTCTCTTTCCGATCATGTTAAATTTGGTATGTCATTTGAATTCATGCATCCATCTTTTCAAAATCAAGTAAAATAAAATGGATTTCTTTTATGTAAGCTTGCATGTGTTGATTTAATTTAATATATGCATGTGTGGCTATTATCTATTAAATCAAATGTATTTTTCAAAAGCTTATAAATGAATAATAATATGTGTTATGATGCTAGTTATAAATACATAAGAAATGCATGTGCTTATAGCTTAAGTGTATGAATGTTGAGTTCTCTTTCCTCTATTCATGTGTTGATTTATATAAGATTGAATGGTAATGGGTATATAGTGTGGACATCTCAAGAACACGAGGCTTTAGTTAACCCTAAGAAGGTCACTTGATTACCTCACTTCCTTGGTTTATCAACATCACGTACCCATTTGATTTCATTCTTATATATTTCAACATTAGAATTTTGATAGAGCTTTAATTCATACATATAAATGATTCAATCAAAAAAAATATACAATCTTTGCATAATTTTCTTTCCCTCATTTATGTATACATCCATGTGTGTCCAAGAAAACTAAGTATATAGTCTAGACATCCCGAGAATACAAGGCTTTAGTTAGCCCCAAGGAGGTCATTTGATTACCTCACTTCCAGTTTAACAACTACGTACTTGCTTATATCTTTGTACATGTATATGTATATGTGATTAGTGAATGAAAATTCCATTTTACATTAAAATTGCATGCATTCATAATTGACTAAGTAGTTGAATTAATTAGCCATATGATTTAGAGCTTACTTCTTATGTTCATGTATGAATTTACATATGTTTGAATGCAAATGGGTATATAGTCAGACATCCGAGAATATGAGGCTTTAGCTAGCTCCAAGGAGGTCATTTGATTACATCACTTCCATGGTTTAATAATGGCACATGATTTAATTTCATTCTTATGTCATTTTTGCATAAGATTTTGGATAAAGTTTTAAATTAATATGTTTAAATAATTCAATCAAATAAAATATAAATTCTAAACATATACATACATTCATCATTTAAGTGTGCTAAAATATGTTGCATGTATAGATACACTTTAGATTAAATCATATGCATGTTACATGTGATGGAATGGAATGATTTAATATATGTCATGTTATAGTAATTCAATTAAATTAATCTTAAGATGCCTTTCATTTTGAATAGGATTATTTAAAGTGAACCTAAACTTAGGATTAATTAAATCATTTAATAAGCCATTCACTAAAGAGAACTAAATCAAATTAATATACTTTAGAAAGTGACTTAAGGTAGGGATGAAAGAGGGTAATCCTCTTTTCCTCTCTTTATAACACTTAGTTGCTAAGTGTAATCAAATGAAACAAAAGAAAACACAAATTAAAATTCTCAAATCAATTAAACTACTTCAAGTGAAATCAACCTTTCATGTTAAATTGAATCCTTCTACACTTAGAAAATATAACACTAATACAAGACTTACCACACAAGCCTTAATACACACATTAGAATTAAGTCACCACTTCTAGCTCTAAGTTAGGAGTGATGATGTGTTGTATGTTTTGTTTTATAATGTATTATTTTAGATTGGATGTTAGGGTGTATGCTTTTATAGTTTAGATGATAGGATATATTAGCCTAATCATGTTTTCTATAGGGAATATGCTTAAAATAAATGTGAATGCTCTTTAGGTTGCTTAAATCCTTAACATAATCCAAGTTAGGAAGGTGGGCTTAGTTACCCATGTGTAGGTGCTAAGTCCAAATTATAATACAATTGCTTGGGATTATATTTATATTTAGCTAACCTCTATTTTGCGGTGTAGTTAGATTTACTTTTCCCACATAAATGTAATTTTGCAAAGGAATTAGAGGGTTAGTGCGAGGATTATAATTGAGTGGCGGAAGGCTTTGCCACAGGGGTGCCTTTGACAATGCCATCCAAATCAAAGAAGGAACCAAATCAATGGAGATATGAAGAAAGAAAACCCACATAACATTTAATACAATTATAATTATTCTTTCATATTCCAGGTTGTATAAGGGTAGAGCTCGACCATCTTTTCTCTCTCTTGAAATGTATGGTGATACGACCTTTTATTCTTCTATGATAATTTATATAATTATTTGATGTTATGTTTACATTGTGCATTAGGATGGCATGATTTTCATGGTTTCTTAAATGATTGATGCTTTAATGTGTGGCTTGGATATGATTAGGCTCTTAGGCTAAAAATAACTTTTCTACCCAACTAATAACTCATAAATAAATTTTAAACAACTCATAACCTCATCATAAAGCCTAAGACATAAATCAAATAATTAAAAGATTTTGCAACCTCTTAGCTGTATGGTTGTATGTTTCACATCATGCGTGCATATTCTTTCTCTCTCGAACATGAACGATCTCTATTCTTGCACAATAAAGGAATGCTTGACCTGTGAGGGAATCCCTTATGGTGTAGAACACCTTCTTCTAGCTGATTTGTCCCATAACCTATTTCATCAAGCATTTAGGCATAAGAAATCATAAAGCCTCTATCAAAATGATGTGTCTAAAATGAAATAAAATTTGAAAAGATTTTGCATCTATAAATTAAGTCATATGCTTATACCACTCATGCTCCAGTCTCTTAGAAAGTTTATTTAGGACTTTAGTCTCTTTCTAATTAAATAACTACTCTAGCTATCTTGTAATTCATAAGATCGAACTACATGGTTTTAAAATCATAGGAGGAGTTAACTGGCGGCCACTCTAGGTGGTTATATGTCTAGAAATCGAACAATATATTCTCTCTTGTAGAGGTAAACTCTTATGTCCACTGTAGATTTAGGTGCTTTAGCATTACTAAAGCTCCCCAGATTTAGGATCAGGTAGCTATTTCCTTTGGGCTACATAAATCTTCACCTCTTAGGCATTCCCACAACCTTGTGTTGGTGGATCATAAACCCTAGTAATCTAATTAATTTTCAACTCAAAACATATAAATCTCCTCAACTTCAAAATTATAAAGCCTAACAATAGGATAGATTGGAGTGTTCACTAGGCTTCCTAGTATCATGAGCATTTCTTACTTATTTCATTTGGATTCCAAAAATAAGTCTTCTCCTAATTGATTTTCCAAATACAACCAATCCTTTTATAGTCTAACCTTAAAATCTTTGGAGATGATAATTATCTATTTTAATCGAGAGTATTCTTAGGAAATTTCATTTCCTAAGATGTATATTATGGAGGTCCATAGGGAACTTAAGAACTTGGTTTAATATAAACCTTACTTTATTAGTCCATGTAAAGTGTAGAGAAAAATCTCAAGTACATTTGAAAACCCATCATGCCTTAGATTCTTTGTTATTAGCTCCATTGTAGGTGATGCTTCTATCTTTTAAGATAGTACATCATACCTTAATGTTGTACCTCAAAAGTACCCCATTCATCTAAAAAAACACCACAAGGCATTCGTCTTGTTCATTGAATCCTCTTAACATCATCCTTTCTTTTTTAGTTTGGAGATGTCGATCCTCAAGTAGGCAAGGGTTCTTAGACTCATATTATTGACTACACGGGCAAAACTCTAGATAGCCTGTATCTGCCAACATCCACTATAATGTAAAGATGGTTGTGCTCTGTTGTCCCTAGGAGTAAGTCTTCATTGCTAAATGTAACTTTTAAGATGTCCTTCAAGTGGAATGCCTCCTTTTTAGTAGCGGTCAGCTGAGTTAAGCATATCTCTAGATCAAGTAAGGCCCTAATTAGAGATTCCCTCATCTTTTGGATAAGACAAAGGCATATATGCTTAGTTGGCATTCTAAGGTGAGCTGGGACATTGTAATCAACTTGGTCCTCCACAAGTATATCCATGGGTGGAGCATCCTATGGAGGTGCTATCTACTAGAACCAATGGCTTGCTTACCCTTATCATGAGGTAAAACTTTGCCACTTGTGTGGGTTGACTTTAGTGGCTTCTTGGAATGATGAGCTTGTGGAAAGTTCTACCTTCTCATCGGGCATACCTATAGCTTCTCTTATGGGATCCTCCAAGTCAGTTGACTCCAAGTCAATCTCAAGAGGTGAACCTGATTGATTCAGGGAAGGATAGTCAGACTCTAAATCAGAAAAAAAATTGATCGAAACTACTAGAGCTATAATTTTTATTTAGACTCGGAGAGCTTTCAATAGGAAAAAAATCAAGAGCATTAGAAGTAGACAATATATAAGTAGAATCAACTTTCTTCATTAATTTCTTTTTGGGTGGAGGTATATGATAGAAATCAAATAAAGTAAGTAGAGTAAGGGACTTAGTTCCCTTATCCCTAGATACAATGCTCTAGAAGAGGGCTAGCGAGAAGAGGTGGCGCAATGGTGGAGGCTACCGGACTATCCCCTGCTACTTTACGTCAACCTCACAGTTGTCCTTTGTAACTAGCAAACCTTTCTTAGTGTTTGAGGTTTGAGCTACTTCAGGAACCTACAAGGAAAGCTTATTTATCTTAGAAATGATCTTCTTAGAGGTTTGGGATAGGGAGATATCCTACCTTTCTTTGGTCTTAAGAGGATCGTAGGTAACCCCAACGATTACTCTAATAGAACTAGATGGTTGTTCTAATAAGTGTTCCTTAGGGATAAATATGGCTCATAACTTATAGCTGCTAGTCCTTAAAAGTGATACAATCCTAAGACATGGCTAACATGGTGGTAGGGGCAATAGCTAGGATCATTGCTTGCCCACTTCCTCCGACCTCTCAAAAGTAACTAAAAGTCGGGGTTTCTTTAAGAGATTCTTAAAGATTTTCCTAACTTCCTCCCTCCTGAATGAATATGGCTTATTCAATCTATCGACAAGAGTAGGTGGAAAGTAGCTACCTAGCGATGGATATGAATACCGCTAGTGGATAGGCTGCTGAGGTGGTGGAAATGGTCATTATGGCGGCTATGGTGGTCGGTATGATGGCTGAGGTGGTGGAAGAAGAGGTGGCCAAGGAGGTTGCTAAGCTCGTAGTCTCTCATACTAAACTCTGGTTGGCTATCTATCCACTTCTTTGGCTTCTTCTCAAACACCTTCTGTAGCTTGGGCCTAGATGATTGGTTGGGAAGGGAAACTATTTGGCTTCCTCTTGTAGGCTAGCCTTGTCGATTAATTTCTCAAATGTTTTGATGGTAAAGCCCTGAAGCATGAAGGCGACCGGGCCATTGGATATTATTGAGAAGAATCTCAAAGGCATGCTGTTTGAATAGCTGTGTTTCACATTTCATGCTCAGGTTGCGCCACCTGAGAAAGTAGTCAATAAGGGACTCGTTAGGTTTGTTTCTCTATAATGAGGTGCTACAATCACCTCTCTTGAGCTCCCAAACCTCTTGATGAAGAGGTGCTCCAACTCATAAAAAAGCTTCACAGAATATTAGGTTCGACATACCAATCAAATGCAACACTAACAGCTAGCGAAAGGTGGAAGAGGAGGTGCATTTGCGACCACTATGTTACAACTCTAAATTGTGCAATGTGTCTTCTTGGGTTCCCCAGCCATCAAAGATCTTGAAGGATGATAGAAAACCCTAAATAAAATAAAAATTAAATAAAAACCTAAACCTAAAAATAAAACCTAAAAATAAATAAAAAACCTAAACCTAAAATAAACAAAATAAAATAAACATAAACCTAACCTAAAATAAATTAAACTAAAATAAATAAAACCTAAACCTAAACCAAAAATAAACTAAACCTAAACTCTAAACTAAATAAAATAAAATAAACTAAAAATAAACCTAAACCTAAAAATAAAAAATAACATAAACATAAAATAAAATAAAATAAAATAAAATACTAAAAAAACCTAAACCTAAAAAAATAAACTAAAATAAAACCTAAACTAAAATAAATAAACCTAAATAAATAAACTAAATAAAAAAATCAACCTAAATAAAATAAAATAAAATAAATAAATAGAATAAAAAATAAACTAATAAACTAAACTGTTGGTTTGCTTGATTAAAAAAACCCTAAACCCTAAACCTGACTTTAAACCCACCAAACTGCACTTTGCACCTAGGCCTAGATCCTGAGCCTAAAACCCTAACTGAGCTTAAACTGGGCCACAGGCTAACCCCAAACCTGACCTGACCTGGTATGATCTCAGACCATGGGCCCTGGGCCCAGCCCAAATACAGGCCCTGATCCTAGCTGACCATGAGCCTGAGCCCTGGGCCTAATGAGGCCTGGCTCTCACAGGCCACTGGGCCACTGGCCTGGCTGACCCTGAGCACAAGGCATGGCCCGGGCCACTAGGCCCTAGGCCACAATCCCCTGATCCTGAGGCCCTGGGCCACACAGCCACTGGACTAACCTACCCTAGGCCTAAAAAACTGAGGCCTGGGCTACATAAGATAAGATAAATAAATTACTTAATAAAATAAAATAAACATAAACAAATAAAATAAAATAAACAAACTAAAATAAATAAATAAACTAAACTAAACTAAAAAAGTAAAATAAACCTAAATAAAATAAAAACTAAATGTAAAATAAATATAAATTAATTCTAAAATAAAATAAAAACTAATTGAAAACCTAAACCCTAAAATTAAACCTAAAAATAAATAAAAAATAAAACCTAAACCCTAAACTAATAAAACCAAAACCTAAAATAAAAAATAAAATAAACAAGAAAATAAACCTAATCCTAAACCAAAATAAACTAAACTAAAATAAATAAAACCTAAACTTAATCTTAAAATAATCTAAACCTAAACCTAAACCTAAACTAAATAAAATAAAATAAACTAAAAATAAACCTAAACCTAAACTAAAAAATAAAACCTAAAAATAAACCTAAAATAAAAACTTAAAAAAATAAAATAAAAACCAAAACCTAAACCTAAAAATAAAAAATAAAACCTAAACCTAAAAAATATAATAAAAATAAAACTCAACTGGAACACACTACTTGAGGGTGGTTCTTTTGTGGAGAATTGAAGAATGAGGATCCTATCTAAGCTTATGGGCTGTCTTTATTGTAGAGATGATTTTAGTTATCTAGGGTTTTGATTTCCTCTATCGACTCATTTTTTTATTTATGTCATCTGTGTCTTAGAATTTGGTGTGCTAATAATAAAATCAAAAGAAGAAATGTTCAATCTGAATTTATTCTCTATTAAAAAAAACCAAAAATCCTAAATCCTAAACTAAAACCTGAACCCTAAACCTACATCTTAAACCCTTAACCCAAAATACTAAACTACTAAACCCTAAATCCTAAACCCTAAACCATAAACCCTAAAACTCTAAACCCTAAACCCCAAACCCTAAACTCTAAACTAACTCTAAACCCTTAACCTTAAAAAGCTAAAACTTAAACCTAAACTAAATAAAAAGTGAAAATAAAATAAATAAAAAGTATAAACCAAAAAAATAAAAATAAAAATAAAATAAAAACATAAACTAAAACATAAACCTAAACCTAAACCTAAAACTAAACTTAAAAAGAAAATAAAATAAAAAATAAAAACTAAAAAAAATATAATAAAAGCTAAACTAAATAAAAAAAAAATAAAAAAACCTAAATAAAATAAAAACTAAACCTAAAAAATAAAATAAAATAAACCTAAAGAAAATAAAATACAAACTAAATAAAAACATAAACTTAAGATAAACAAAAAAAAAAAAAAACCTAAACTCTAAAAAAAACACAAAAAAAATAAAATTAAAATAAACCTAAATCTAAACTAAAATAAAATTAAAACCTAAATAAAATAAAATAAAATAAATCTAAACCTAAACCTAAAATTAAAGAAAATCACAACCTAAAATAAAGAAAATAAACATAAACCTAAACCAAAATAAACTAAACTAAAATAAATAAAATCTAAACCTAAACTAAAACTAAACTAAATAAAATAAACTAAAATAAATCTAAACCTAAATAACAATAAAACCTAAAATAAACCACAAATAAATAAACCTAACACAAAAAATAAAATAAAACTAACTAAAATAAAATAAAACCAAAATAAAATAAAACAAAACTAAAACTAAACCACCTGGCCTAAACCTAAAAATAAACTAAAATAAAACCTAAACTAACAAATAAACTAAATAAATAAATAAATAAATGAAAATAAAATAAACCTATCAAATAAAATAAAATAAACTACAATAATAAAAATAAACTAAATAAACCTACTACCATTTTGGTTAATTTAAAAATAAATAAAATAATAAGAAGATCCTGACCCTCTCCTTAAACCTAACCACTAGAGCTCAGGACCTACCCTAGTGAGCCAAAACTGACCACAGGCCCAACACTGATTAGAATACGGCCTAAACTGATCTCACAGGCCCTAAATCATGAGCCCTGACCACAAACTAAAGCCCTAGGCCATGACCAAGGCACTAAACTACAGATCTGAGCCACTACACCATTAAACAGAACTGGTGGGACCAAGGCTGAAACCCTGCCACTGAGCCCTCTCTAGCCCTGGGCTCTAGGCTGACCTGTGCCCAGATGGTCCAGAACACTGAGGCCTGAGGCTGGGCCAAGGCTGGGCCAACTTACTATGACCTGGGCCACTGCTTGACTCCTGGGCCAACCCTGGGCCCTATCCTGGGCCCTGGGCCTGTACTGGGCCTGGGCTCAGGCTAGCCAACCACTGAAACAAATCTACCATACTAAACTGAGTTATAAAGAAACCTAAAAGATAAAATAAAATAAATAAAAGCCTAAAATTAAAAAACCTAAAAATAAAATAAATAAATAAATCTAAACCAAGATAAATTTAAAAATAAAATAAAATAAAAACAAAAGTAAAACTAAACCTAAAAAAGAAAATAAAACAAAATAAAACTAAACTAAAATAAAATAAATAAAAAACCTAAACTAAACTAAAAATTAAAACCTAAATAAAATAAACACTAAACCTAAAATAAAAATAAAACAAACCTAAAATAAAATAAAAATAAACTAAAAACTAAACCTAAAGTAAAAAAATAAAACAAAAATAAAATATAAACCTAAAAAAAAAAATTTAAACCTAAAATAAAATAAATAAACCTAAACTAAACTAAAATAACTAATAATAAAATAAATAAACCTAAAATAATAAACCTAAACCTAAACCTACTAAATAAAATAAATTAAAAAATAAAACCTAAAATAAAATAAACCTAAAAATAAATCAAAATAAAACAAAATAAAAAAAAAACAAAATAAACTAAATAAAAAATATAAAATAAACTAAATGCCTAAACTAAACTAATCTAAAAAATAAAATAAAATAAAATAAACTAAATCAAAATAAAAATTAAATAAACTAAATAAACTTACCCGGGTTTGTATTAAACTAAAATAAGATAAAATAAATGACCTACTGAGCCACTGGGCTCTAAACCCTGAGCCACAGGCTCTAAACTCTGGGCCTACCACTACAGACCTGGCCAGGCCCAAACTCCTGGGCCCTGAGCCACAAAGGCTCCAGCTGGGTCTTGACTACCCAGGCCCTACTGAGCCACTAGGCCCTAAATGGGCCCCTGGGCTCTGCACTGACCTGACCCTGGGCCTGATACCTAAGATCCTGGGCCTGAAACTGGTGACCATGCCAGGCCCAAACTGACCAGAGGCTGAGGCTGGGCCCTGACTGGGCAGATCCCTGGGCTCTTGACCACTGCTCAAGGCCACTTGCTGCTGCCCACTGGGCCCAGGCCACTAAACCCCAGCAGGCCCTGGGGCACTGATGATGCATGAATACAAGACCACAAGGCAGGCTGAGGCTGAGCCCTGATCTGATCCTGGCTCTGGGTGACTGCTCACTGAGCCCAGTGACCCCGCACTGAGCCTACTAAACCAGGCCTAAACTGAGCCAACCAAACTAAGCCCACCTACCCAACCCTAAACACTAAACAAAAGACCATGACCACAGACCTAAAAACCAGACCTAAATAATAAATAAAACTTAAAAAATATAAAAAAAAATAAAATAAAACATAAACTTAAAACTAAAAATAGATAAAATAAATAATATAACCAAATTATAAAATAATAATCTAAATAAAAAACCTAAAAATAAACTAAATAAATAAAGAAAATGTTGGATTTGGTTTGTCATTAAAATAAAAATAAAAAACAAAATAAACCACACTAAAACCAGCCTAAACCTAAACCCTAAAGCCTAAATACAAACCTTAAACTTAACCTAAACCCTAAACCCAAACCACCACAAAAGTTAAAACCTAAACCAAAATAAAATAAAAATAAAATATAATAAAACATAAACTAACCTAAACTAAACTAAAATAATAATAATAATAATAATAATAATAATAATAATAATAATAATAATAATAATAATAATAAATAAAATAAAACAAAAAATAAAAATAATAAACTAAATTAAAATAAAATAAAATGATAAAACTAAATAAATAATGATAATAATAAAATAAAATAAAATATAAATCTATAAAACATGAAAATCCAAACCAACCACTACTGACCCCATACTCTACTACAACCATGATCTTAAAATACTAAGCCTGGCCACTAGGCCATGCTAACTAAACAAATCTAGGCAGCACACTGAGGCCTAAACCTACTAAAAACCACTGAGCCCTCCTAAAAAACCCTAGAGCCACAACTTGCCTAAAAAACCAAAACCTAAAGACTAAATAAACCTAAAATAAAATAAATAAAAACCTAAACCTAAATAAATTAAAGGTAAAAACCTACAAACTTAAACCTAAACCTACAAATAAAATAAGAAACTAAAATAAAATAATTAATAACATAAATAAAACTTTAAAATAAAATAAACCTGAATAAAACTTAAATAAAATAAAACTAAATTTTAAATGAAATAAAATAAACATATAAATAAAACTAAATAAACTAAATAAATAAACCTATAAAAATGGATAAAATAAACCTAAACCATAGACAAAAAAACCTAAACCTAAAATAAAACTAAAATAAACAAAATAAAATAAACCTAAATCTAAACTAAAATAAATAAAACTTAACTAGACTAAAATAAACTAAACCTAAATCATACTAAAATAAATAAACCTAAACTAAAAATAAAATAAAACCTAAACATAAATTTAAAAATAAAAATAAAACCTAAATCTACAAAATAAAATAAAATAAAACTCAACTAAAAATAAACCTAAACCTAAAAAATAAACTAAAAAAAACCTAAACAAAAATAAATAGACTTAAAATAATTAAACTAAACTAAATAAAAATAAAAGTAAACATAAATAAAATTAAAAATAAATAAACTAAAATAAATAAATAAACTAAATAACTAAACCCTTTACTTTTTTTTTAAAAAACTTAACCTAACCAAAAACTAACCCTAAACCTAAAATTAAACTCTAAATCTAAACTAAAAAAACCCTAAACCACTAATTAAACCCTTTAAAATCACAACCCTAATCTAATCTAAACCCACAAACCCTAAACTAAAGAAACTTAAACCACTAAACAGCTTTAAATACAAAACACAAAAACTTCAAAACTAAACTAAATAAAACATAAAATAAAATAACAAAACCTACATGGAATTATAATGAAGGTTATGGTAGGTGTGGTGGTGGCTGAGGAGAGATCGGGATATGATGGTGGATCCCTTCTACTCGAGGAGGTAGGGAGGTTCTTTTGGGACTAAAAAACTAAGAATAATTTCGATGTTCTTATGGAATTGTCATCTTTGATAGAAGGTTCTAGTTATCTAGGGTTTTGATTTACTCTATCATGCTCATTATTGATGTCATCGTTTGTGTCTTAGAAAATATTGTTACTTGGTTGATGAAATAAAAGAAAGAAATATTGAATCACAATTTATTCTTGAATAAAAAAATAACCAAAACCAAACCCTAAACTAAAACCTCAACCAACACAAAAAAACCTATGTACCCTAAAAACCCTAAAACCCTAAATAAACATTAAAACCACCTTAAACCTAAAATCTATAAATAAAACTTAAAAAATAGATGAAAAATAAACAAACCTAAAATAAAATAAAATAAACCCAAACCTAAACTAAAATAAATTAAACTAAAATAAATAAGACCTAAGCCTAAACCTAAACCTAAACATAAACTAAATAAAATAAAATAATCTAAAAATAAACCTAAACATTAACTAAAAAAATAAAACCTAAAAATAAACCTAAAATAAAAATCTAAAACCTAAACCTAAAAAAAACCTAAACCTAAAAATTAAAAAATAAAACTAAACTAAACATAAACATAAACTAAACTAAAGCCTAAAAAACAAAACCTAAGCTAAAATAAATAATCCTAAAAGTAAATAAACTAATAAATAAAATAAATAAACTAAAATAAATAAAATAAACTAAATAAATTAAAGAATGTAGCCAGGTTTGCTTAATTTTTTTAAATAAATGACCCTAAACCCTGACTACCAAAACCCTAAACCACCTAAACCCCACCTACACTAAACCCTAAACCTCCCTCCTTCCTGACCTAAACTCCAACCAAAACATAAAGCCACAAATGTGCCTCACCATAAACCAAAACTGACCCTAAACCTCCTAAATATAAAGCCCTAAACCCTAAACTCTAAACCTAAACCACTAAAACCCTAAACCTAAAGTAACTAAATAAATTAATAATATAAAACTAAACCCTAAAAAATAATAAACCTAAGAATGGGCGGAACCTTATGCGGGAACATCACCAAAGGCTGGGTTTAGATCTAGTAGTGGAGGCGGCGAGTATTAGTGGAGGTGGGGATCTAGAGTCTTGGTGGATATGGAGGTGGTGCTGAGGCATGGTGGTTATGGTGGCAGGAGGAGCGACGGAGGTTACAACCATGGTTGTGGTGGAGGGAGAGATCTGGGATATGATGGTGGATACCGCTACTCAAGAGGCTGGGGTGGTTCTGATGGGAACTAGAAAAATTGAAGAACGATCGATCTGATCTGTTGCATATGGAACTGTGTCTTTAGAGTAGAGATGGTTCTAGCTATCTAAGGATTTTGATTTTCTCTATGCATTTGTTATCTATGTCATCTTGTGACTTTGAAAACTTGGTGTAGTTGGTTAATGAAATTAAAATGAAGAAATGTTGAATGGAATTTGTTCTCTATTAAAAAACTAAAACCAAAATCTAAACCTAAACTAAAATTGAACCCTAAACTTCCCTTAACCCTAAACCTAAACCCTAAAACCCTAAACCCTAAATCTACCCAAAACCCTAATCTAAACCCCACACTACCCTAAACCACAAAATGCTAAACCCTAAACCCAGAAGATGCAAAATCCTAAACCCTAAACTCCAGACCCTAAACCACAAACCATAAAAAATAACTAAACATTAAACCATAAAACTAAAACAAAGCTAAAACCTAAACCTAAACTAAAATAAAACAAAAATGGATAAAAATCTATAAATAAAAAAAAATAAAATAAAACATAAACTATAACCTAATACCTAAACCTAAAATGAAAATAGATAAAAATAAAAACTATACTAAAATAAAATAAAAAAACCTAAACTAACTAAAAAAATAAAACCTAAATAAAATAAAAAAACCTAAAATAAAAAAAATAAACCTAAAATAAAATAAAATAAAACTAAATAAAAAACCAAAACCTAAAAAATAAAAAAAAAACCTAAAATAAATAAAAAAATAAAACCTAAACCTTAAATTGAAAAAAAAAAACTAATAATAATAATAATAAAAAACTAAACATAAACTAAAATAAAAACTAAAATAAAATAAATCCTAAACCTAACCTAAAATATAAATATAATAAAATAAACTAAAATAAACCTAAATCTAAATTAAAAAGAACATAAAAGGCGAAAATAAAAAACCTAAAATTAAACCTAAAGAAATAAAATAAAATCTAAACCTAAAATAAAATAAAAATAATACCTAAACCTAAAAAAAATAAAATAAAAATAAACTAAATATAAAGTTAAAAAAACCTAAACCAAAATAAAATAAAATAAAATACTAAAATAAACTAAACTAAAATAAATAAACTAAACTAAATAAAATATAATTAAACCTAAATAAAAGATTAAATAAAATAAAATAAACTAAATAAACTTAGAGTTTTGCTTAATTTAAAATACATAGAAATAAAATTAAAATAAAACCCTGACAGCCCTAAACCTAAACCCTACCTTAAAACTAAAACCCTAAACCCCAAAACCCAAATCCTAAACCCTGGGCTTCCTTCCCAAGCCTAAACCTCTAACCCTGACACTGACCACCTACTCTACCTTAAATCCACAGGCCCTACCCAAACACCATGTGTGACCCAGGCCCCAGGCCACAACCCTGGGCCCTGGGACCATGACCTAAATAACCCTAAATGATCCTAAAATAACCACTGCCAACCATTGACCCCACTAACTGAGCCAAACTACCCAAGCCTTCCAGACTACCACAACCTAAAACATAAACCTATGCTAAATAAAACCTAAAATAAAATAAATAAATTAAACCTAAATATATACAAATTAAAATAATAAAAAATAAACTAAGAACCACCTAAATAAAATTAAAAAAAATAAAATAAAATAAAATAAATATAAACTAAAACCTAAACATAAATATAAAATTAAATTAAATTAAAAGAAACTAAAATAATATAAATAAAACTTAAACTAAATTAAATAATAACTAAATAATAAATAAAATAAACATTAAATAATAAAATAAAATAAAATTAAAATAAACCTAAAATAAAATAAAATAAAACAAATAGAAACCTAAATCTAAAAATTAACCTAATTAAATAATAAATAAAAACATAAACCCTAAACTAAAAAAAGGTTGTACTAAAATAAAAAATAGATAAAATAAAATATAAACCTAAAAATAAATAAACTAAACTAAAATAAATAAAACCTAAGTCTAAACCTTAATATAAACCTAAACTAAATAAAAAACTAAAAAAAAAACCTAAACTAAAAAATATAACCTAAAATAAACCTAAAATAAAACCTAAACCTAAACCTAAAAAAAATAAAAAAACTTAAACCTAAACTTAAAATAAAAATAACATAAACCTTAAAAAATATATAAATATACTCATGAAAAATAAACCTACAAAATAAACTAAAATAAAACCTAAATAAATAAACTAAACTAAATAAAATAAAACTAAACATAAATAAAATAAATAAATAAACCCTAATTTGCTTAATTTCAATGAAAACCAAGCTAACCCTAAACCCTATCACAAACCCTAAACCCACAACCCAAAACCCTAACCTAGGCAAAACTAAACAATAAATAAAACCTAAAATAAAATATATAAAGAAACACTAAATAAAACCTAAAACAAAACTAAAAAAAATAAACCCTGGGATAAAAACCTAAAAAATAAAAAAATGTAAAATAAAAATAAAATAAAATAAAATAAAACTAAATAAAAACATAAACTTAAAAATAAACCTAAAATAAATAAAATATAAAACTTGGACCCAAAAAAAAATATAAACCTAAAATAAAAATAAAATAAACATAAACCATAAGTAAACAAAACCTAAACCTAAACCTAAACTACATAAAATAAAATAAACTAAAAAAAAAAACAAAGCCTAAACTAAATAATAAAATTAAAAAATAAACTTAAAAAAGTGTGAAACCTAAACCTAAAAAAATAAGATAAAAACTTAAACCTAAACTTATAAAATAAAAAATAAAACCTAAACCTTAATACAACAACAACAACAACAACAAGCCATAATCCCGGTGGGGATTCATGAATCCCTCTCCATTGTGTCCTTATGTCAAATTCTCATTTAAATCAAGTATGCTAAGATCATTTTTACATCTTAACCAAGTCTTTTTTAGGTCTACCTCTACCTTTCTTAACATAAGGCAAATCTAATGCATCTACTCTCTAATGGGTCATTGGATGGTGATGCTTTTTATAAAACCATCTGACTCTCTCTAATCTTATCTTGGAGCTACTCCAACTTTTCCGAATATACTCATTTTGCATTCTATCTCTAAGAGTAAAGCCACTCATCCACTAAGCATCTTCATCTATAACACTTAACTTAGTCTTATGCTTCTCTTTTATTGGCCAACATTCACCATAAGTCATTGCAAGTCTTACCACCATCTTATAAAATTCCCTTAAGTTTAAGTGGAACTTTTCTATCACATAATAGGCCAGATGCATTCCTCCACTTCAACCATCCAACTTGAATTCTACTAATAACATCTCCATCTATTTCACCATCATTTTGAGCAATAGAGCCTAAATATCTGAAACGCTCACTCTTATTAATGACTTGTTCACCTAATGTCACAACACTACCACTAGAACTTCTACAACTAAAATTACACTCCATATATTCAATTTTAGATCTACTTAAACAAAAACCTTTAGACTCTAGAGTTGACCTCCATAATTCAAGTTTCTATTGGACTCCCTCTCTAGTCTTATCAACAAGAAGAATGTCATCAGCAAAAAGCATACACCAAGGTACATCTTCTTGTAAATGCCTAGTAAGAACATCCATAACTAAAGTAAAAGATAAGGGCTTAAAGCTGATCCTTGATGTAATCCAACTAAAATAGGAAAATATTTTGTCAATCCTCCTTGTGTTTGGACACAACACCTCTAGTATACATATCCTTAATGACTTGAATATAACCAATATTAACTCCTTTCTATCAGAACTCTCCAAAGAACATCTCTTGAAACTTTATCATAAGCATTCTCTAAATCAATAAATATCATATGTAGATCCTCCTTACTTTCTCTATCTCCATCAAACCCCTTAACAAATGTATATACATAGTAGATCTACGGCATGAAACCAAAGCGATTGAGAAAACGTATCACATCGTAACCTATGCTCAATTACTCTCTCCCATAATTTTTAATGTATGTCACATTAACTTTATTCCTCTATAATTTGCACACTCTTGTGCATCACCTTTATTCTTAAATATAGGAACCAAACTCTTTCTCCACTCATCGCATCTTTTTAGTCTTTAAAATGACATTAAAATATTTGTAAACCAAGAAATTCCTTGATCTCCTAAACATTTCCACACTTCTATTGGAATATTATCGGTCCTACTTGCTTTTCCACATTTCATTTTCTTTAAAACTAACTTGATTTACTAATCTCGATAAAATGAAATTCTCTATTTTTGTTTTGTATTAAGGTTGCTAAAATCAATCGTACTGATCCTTCATTGAAAAGTTTATCAAAATACCTCATCCACCTATTTTCAATATCCTTTCCTAAAAAAAGCATTTTATTATTTTCATCCTTAATACACCTCACTTGAACTATGTCTTTACTTCTCTTATCTCTTTGGTTGGATAACTTACACATACATCTTTCACCTTCTTTGGTATCTAATCTATTGTATAAATCACAAAAAGCTAAATTTTTTGCATCATATATTGCTTTCTTAGAATCTCAAACCACTTTACATCTTTCCCAATTCTGAGTTTTTTACAAACCAAGTTTTATAACAATACTTCTTATTTTTATCTTTTCTTGCACACTCGACTCCACCACCAACTATTCTTATTAAAGAAGCTTTTCCTTTTGATTCTCCAAGCACATCTTTAGCAACTTCTTAATTTCACTTGCTATTTTTTCCCACATAATGTTAGCTTCCTCATGAACATCCCAAATTCTAATCTCTTGTAGCTTGCTCTTAAAAATATTTTTATTTGTGTTCTTTAAGTGTCCCCATCCAATTCTTGGACAATAATTTGGTTTATTTTTCTCTTTTTCATCTTAAAATATCTAAAACAATCGATGTTGGGTACTTAGATTTTCACTTGGAATGACCTTCTTTACAATCTAAACGATCTATTTTTCTTTTTAGAAAATAATCAATTTGTGTTTTACTAGATCCATTTTTATAAGTAATAATATGTTCAACTCTTTTCTTAAATAAAATGTTAGCAACTATAAAATCATAAGCTAAAGCAAATCTAATATAGTCCTACCTTCTTCATTAGTCACTCCAAATCCATAACCACCATGAATTCTTTTAAAATCTTCTGCCACTCTACTAACATGTCCATTTAAATCTCCTCCAATAAATATTTTTCTTCAAGAGGTATCTTTTGTATTAATCCCCTAATTCATTCCAAAATTTTCTTTTAAACACCTCAAACCTACTTGAGGAGCATATACACTATAACATTGATAATCTTAGTATCATAATCTTTAAAGCTATAATTCTATCTCCACATCTATTAATATTTATAACATTATCCTTCAAACTTTTATCTATAATCACACCTACCATTTCTTGTTCGACTTTTACACGAATACAAAGTTTAAAACCTAAACTATCAATCTCCTTGGCTTTCTCCCCAACCCATTTAGTTTCTTGAACACATAAAATGTTTATCTTTCTATGAACCATAATATCTATTAATTCCATTAATTTACCTATTAGAGTACCAATATTCTAAGATCCTAACCTAATTCTAGTTTCAGGACTAACTTCTTTGCCATAGTCCATAATGTGGGAACCTTGATTTAACCTGGGCATCTTGACTCTAGCATATTTTTCACTATATTCAAGCCATACAACATGTCTAAACCTAAAATAATAAAAAATATACTAAAAAAATAAACCTAAACCTAAAAAATAAACTAAAATAAAAACCTAAATAAAATAAATAAACCTAAAATAAATAAACTAAACTAAATTAAAAAATTAACATTAATATAAATAAAAAATAAAATAAACTAAAATAAATAAAAATAAATTAAATAAACATAAACCAAAATGGTTTACTTAATTTAAAAATAAAAGAACCCACAAACCCTAAAAATAAAACACAAACCTAAGTAAACCTAAACACTAAATCCTAAATAAACTACACTCCCTACCCAACCACACCTAACCCTCTAAACCCTAAACCACTGACCCTAAATCCTACCCTAAACCCTAAAGTCTTAAAACCTAAACCAAATAAATAAACAAATAAAATATATAAAAACTAAAGCATAAATAAAATAAAATAAAATAAAATAAAATAAAATAAACCTAAACCTAAAATAATAATTAAACTAGTAAGAAAGCTAAAATAAAATAAATGAAACCTAAACATAAAAAAAACTTAAGCATAAAACCTAAATAAAATAAAACTAAAGCGTGTAAAAAATAAAATAAACTTAAAAATAAAATAAAATAAAATAAATAAAATCCTAAACCTAAAAATCCTAAAAATAAACCTATAAATAAATAAAAAATAAAACTTAAAACTAAAGAAAACCTAAACCTAAAGTAAAATAAAATAAACCTAAACTAAAATTAAACTAAACTAAGATAAATCAAACCTAAAGCTAAACTTAAAATAAACTAAATCTAAACCTAAACTTAAACTAAATAAAATAAAATAACCTAAAATAAACCTAAACCTAAACTAAAAAATAAAACCTAAAATAAATCTAAATTAAAACCTGAACCTAAACTTAAAAAAAAATAAAATAAAACCTAAACTAAATTTAAAATAAAAATAAATCTTAATCAAAAAAATAATAAAAATAAAACTCAACTAAAATAAATAACCCTAAAAAAATAAACTAAAATAAAAACCTAAACTAAAATAAATAAACATAAAATAAATAAACTAAACTAAATAAAAATAAAAAAATAAAATTAATTCAAATAAAGAAGAACTAAACTAAATAAACTAAATTAGCATAAACTGACTAGTTTGTTTAATTGAAAGAAAAAAAAAACCATAAAACCATAAATCTAAACCTAACCTTAACCATACTAATAAAACAACCTAACCTAAATCCTAAAACCTTAAATCCTAAAACCCTAAACATTATAATCAAACCCTAAAACATAAACCTAAACCCAACACTAAACCTTAGTTAAGCCCCAATAAACCAACCCTAAACCTAAAACAAGTAACTAAATAAATAAAAAAAAACCTAAACCCTAAAACCTAATAAACCTAAGCCCTAAGAATGGCGAACCATGGCGAACATCATCACCCAGGCTCTAGATTTGGCGATGGAGGTTGAGGTGGGTTAGCGATGGTGGTAGAATGAGGTGTTGGTGGATATGGAGGTGGTGTTCGGAGTAGTGGTGGTTATGGAGGCAGGAGGATTGATGGAGGTTACAACTGTGGTGGCGGGGAAGAGAGGGATTAGGGATATGATGGTGGATCTTACTGATAGGTAGGGTGGTTATGGTTGGGGGATAAACAAAGAGCGAGATATTCTACTTATGGAATTATGACTTTACAATAGAGATGGTTCTAGTTATCTAAGGTTTTTGATTTACTCTATGTGTTCTCATTTTTTATCTATGTCTTCGCTTATGTCTTAGAAAACTTGGTTTGTTACTTGGTTGATGAAATCAAAAAAAAAGAAATGTTGAATATGAATTTATTTTTTGATAAAAAAATGAAAACCTTAAACCTAAAACCTAAAACCTAAAACTAAACCATAAACCTAAACACCCCAAACCATAAACCATAAAACCTAAACCCTAAACCACAACCTAAACCTACCTTAAACCTAAACCCTAAACCCCAAATGCTAAACCCTAAATAAACCCTTAAACCTAAACCCTAAACCATAAAACCATAAACCCTAAAAACTAAAATAAACCTAAACAAAATAAAACCTAAAATAAAATAAAATAAAATAAAAAATAAATAAAATAAAATAAAACCTAAACTAAAACATAAACCTAAACTAAAAAAGTAAATAATAAAAAATAAAACTAAACTAAAATAAATAAATAAAATCCTAAACAACTAAAATAAAGAACCTAAAATAATAAAAACTAAACTTAAAATCAAAATAAAAAAAATAAAATAAAAAACTAAATAAAGCTAAAAAAAATAAACTAAAAAATAAAAATAAAAACCTTACTAAAAAAAAATCTAATAAATAAAATAAACCTAAACTAAACTAAAATACACTAAATAAACTAAACCTAAAAATAAATTAAACCTAAATCCTAAACCATAATTAAATAAAATAAACTAAAATAAACCTAAACTAAAATAAACCTAAAATAAACTTAAAATGGAATCCTAAACTAAACCTAAATAAAATAAACTACCTAAAAATAAAACAAATTAACTAAATAAAAATATAACTTAAAATAAACTAAAATAAATAAACATAAAATAAATAAACTATAAATAATAAAAATAAAACTTAAATGAAATAAAATAAAATAAATTAAAATAAATAAAATGTAAATAAACCTAAACCATGGGTTTACAATTCAAGAAACCTAACCCTCTGCCTCCTGACCCTCTGCTAACTACCATACCACTATACCCAAAACACTAGCTAATAACCACTGAGCCCCCACCACACCTCTAAACCTGCATAAAAGGCCTAACCCCAAACCTAAACCTATTAAATATATAAATCTAAAAAATAAAATAAAATAAAAAACTAAACTAACTTCTGATCCTAAAATGAATAAAATAAAATAAAAATAAAATAAACTAAAATAAAATAAATAAAACATAAACTAAACAAATAAAATAAAATAAACCTAATGAAAAAATAAAATAAAGTTAAACATAAAATAAAATAAAATAAACTTAAAAATAAAATAAAATAAAACTAACTAAACCCAAACCTAGAAATAAAAAACTATAAAATAAAATAAACCTAAACCCTAAACTAAAATAAAACTAAACTTAAAAGTAAAATAAAATAAACAAAATAAAATTAACCTAAACTAAACTAAATAAATAAACTAAATAAATAAAACCTAAACTAAACCTAAACCTAATAATAAACTATAACTAAACCTAAACTAAATAAAATAAAATAAACTAAAATAAACCTAAATTTAAACTACAAAATAAGACCTAAAAATAAACCTAAAATAAAAAATAAAAAACCTAAACCTAAACCTAATTAAAATTAAAACCAAAATATAATAAAAATAAAACTAAACTAAAATGTAAACTAAACCTTTCAAAAATAAAATAAAATAATGCTAAACTAAATAAACCAAAATAAATAAACTAATAAATAAAATAAAATAAACCTAAATAAAAATAAAAATATATCTAATAATAAAATAAATTAAATAAACTAAACATACTGGTTTGTTTTTTTAAAACTAACCACCCTCCACAATCCTACCCTAAAACTAACCCTCGCCCTGGGCCCAAGCTGACTACCACTCCCAAACTCTAACCTAAATGACCACTAAACCCAAATCAGAAACCTACCCACAACCTGACCTCCTAAATCTAACCACTGAGCCACAAACCCTCTAGGCCCTAAACCTAAAAAACTTTTATCCTAAACCACAAGCTGATCCTAAACTCTAAAATTGATAGCCTTGGGTAAACCTAGGCCACAAAACCCTGAGAATTCCACAGGCTGAAACTCTGGACCTAAAACCACAAACCCTAAAGACCAAACAAAACCCAAAATAAAAAACCTAAATGTAAACTAAAGATAAAAATAATAAATAATTAAATTAATTAAAATTAAATAAAATTAAACTAAACTTAAACCTAAACTTAAATATAATAAATAAATAATAAACTAAAAATAAATAAAACTTAAACTAAAACTAAAATAAACTAAATAAAATAAAAATTAACATAAAATAAAATTAAATAAACTAAAATAAATAAAACTAAATAAAAATAAACAAAAAAAATAAATAAAAAAACCTAAAACTAAAAAAAACCTAAACCTAAAATAAAATAAAATAAAATAAAATAAACCTAAACATAAACTAAATAAATAAACCTAAACTAAACCTAAAATAAACCTAAACCTAAAATAAAGAAACTAAAATAAAATAAATCTAAACCTAAACTAATAAATAAAACCTAAAATAACCTATAATAAATAAAAACCTAAACATAAATAAAATAAAAACCAAACCTAAAATAAAAAAATACTTAAATAAAATAGAACTCACTAAAGATAAACTATAAAACTAATAAAAAAACAAAAAACTAAAGTAAATATAAAAATATACTAAAATAATTAAAAATAAAATAAACCTAAATAAAAATTAAAAAATAAATAAACTCAAAATAAAAAACTAAAATGTAATCAGGCATGTTTGCTTTATTTAAAAATAATATATCTTAAACCCTAAACCCTAAACATAACCTAAACCTAAACCCCCAAACCTACAAAACCCTAAAACCCACAAACCCTAAACCCTAAACTAAACAAACCTAAAAACACAAACTAAATCAAATAAACCCTAAACCCTAAAATCCTAAACCCCACAAAACCTAAACTAAAACCTAAACTAAAAATCTAAAGTAATCATAAACCCCAGAATATAACAAATGGCAGAACATCACCATCCAGGCTCAATCTAGATTTGGCAATGAAAAGGTGGGCGGATTATCATAGTGGTGGTGGGGCATCACAAGGTGGATATGGAGGTGGTGGTTGGAGCAGTGGTGGTTATGGAGTTAGGTGGAGTGATAAAGGTTACAACCGTGGTGGTGGGAGAGGGAGAGATTGGGTATATGATGGGGGATGCCACAACTTGAGAGGAGGTGGAGGGATAGTTGATAAAATAGAGAAATTGAAGAACAGATCTCTGCTTATGAAAACAGTGTCTTTATAGTAGAAATGGTCATACTTATCTAAGTTTTCTAATTTCTCTATGTAATTTTTTAATGCCATCACTTGTGTCTTAGAAAACTTGGGGTGCTACTTGGTTGATGAAATCAAAGAAGAAATATTGAATTTGAATTTGTTCTCTGTACTAATAAAATAATAATAACTAAACTAACTAAACTAATAAAACCCTAAATCCTTTTTGGTTAAAAAAAACCCTAAACAAGCCACAAAACCCAAAACCTAAAAGTAACCCTAAACCTTAAAACAAAACCTAAAACCCTAAACCTAAAATAAAGTAAACCTTAAACCCCAAAATCTAAAACCTAAACCCTAAATTAAACCTAAAAATAAAATAAATAAATAAAAACTTAAAATAATAATAAAATAAAATAAAAATACAAACTAAACTAAAACCTAAACTGAATAATAAACCTAAATAAAATAAAACTAAACATAAAATAAAATAAAATAAACTAAAAGAAAAAGATAAACCTAAAAAATACTTAAAATTAATTAAAATAAAATAAATAAAAATGTTAACATAAATATTAAAATAAACAAATAAATAAACTAAACTAATGAACTAAACTAAAATCAAAACCTAAACCTAAATAAGCTAAATAAACCTAAATTAAATTAAATAAATAAACTAAATAAACCTACTAAAAATAACATAAAATAAACCTTAAAACCTAAAACCTATACTAAAAATAAAATAAACCCTAATCTTGGACCTAAAATAAAATAAAACCAAAACCTAAAATAAAATAAAATAAAACTCAATTAAAAATAAAACTAAATAAACTAAAATAAACCAAAATCTTAACTAAAGTAAATAAACAAAATAAATAAACTAATCTAAATAAAAATAAAAAAATATAACATAAACTATAAAGTAAACTAAAATAAATAAAATAAACTAAATATCTAAATAAACCTAAACTTATGGTTACTTTTTTTTTAAAGTTTAAACCCTAAACTCTAAAATGAGCTAAACCCTAAACCTTAAACCTGACCCTAATCCTGGCCTAACCTACCACAAACCCTAAACCAAACCTACCATATAAATAAATAAACTCTCTAAACCATATACCACCACTAACCATAAACCTAACCACACTGCGTTTTTAAAATAATCCTGGACCAAAATACCCTGACCCTACCCACACTACCTGACCTAAACTCTCTAGAACCTAAACTATAAAGAAAACCCTAAACCTGGGCCACACTAAACCCTCCCTAACCTCTGGGCCCAAAACCTAGGCCCTAAAAAATAAAACTAACCCCAGGCCTAACCCCAACCTGGGCCTTGCCTATAAACTTGCCCTGAGCCTAAAACCTCCTACCTAAAAAGACTGACCTGGGCTAACCCAAACCTGACTGAGCCCTAAAACATATTTACTAAATACTTTATAAGATAAATAAATGTACTTAAACTAAAATAAATGATAACCTACTAAATCTAACCTTAAAAATAAATAAAATAAAATAAAACTAAAATAAAATAAATAAAACTCTAAAATAAATACATAAATAAAAAAAACCTAATAAAATAAAAAAAATAATAAAACCTATAAATAAAACTAATAAATAAACTTAAACCTAAAATAAATAAAAAATTAAAAAATACCTAAACTAAAATAAAAATAATAAAAATAAAATAAACATAAACCTAAATAAAATGCTAAACTAAATAAATAAAACCTAAACCTAAACCTAAAATAAACTAAACCTAAACCCTAACTAAAATATATAAATAAGTAAACCTAAACCTAAACTAAAAAATAAACTAAAATTAATCTAAATAAAATCCTAAAACCTAAACCTAAATAAAACCTAAACATAAAAAATAAAATAAACTATAAATATTATAAAACTAAAATAAAACCTAAATAACTAAATAAATAAAATAAAATAAAATAAAATAAACTAAAATAAAATAAATAAAATCTTAAACCAAATTAAATAAAATAAAATAAACTTAAAATAATAATAAAATAAAATATATAAACTAAAAAATAAAATAAATAAATAAAATAAAACATAAAACTAAACTAAAAACTTAAACCTAAAATAAAATAAATGAAATAAATAAAATAAACCAAAATAAAATAAAATAATAAAAAAACTAAATACCTAATAAATAAAATAAAATAAGCTAAAAATAAACTAAACTAATATAAAATAAAATAAACCTAAAAATAAAACCTAAAACTTAAACCTAAAGATAAAATAAAACTAAAGTTAAGAATAAAATACCTAAACCTAAAAAAAAATAAATACTCAACTAAAAAAAATAAACCTAAACTAAAATAAACTAAAATAAAACCTAAACTAAAATAAAATAAACCTAACATAAATAAACTAAAATAAATAAAAATAAAAAATAAAATAAACTCAAATAAATAAAAAATAAAGTCAATAAACCTAAACCTATCGGTTTACTTAATGTTTTTTTAAAAAAAAACCTTAAACCCAAAATCCTAAACCATACACCTTAAACTTTAAATATACAACCCAAAACCCTAAACCCTAAACTCTAAAACCCTAAACTTTAAACCCTAAACAAAAAGCATGAAACCCAGCTCCCTCTCACATTTTGTGATTTTATGTTCCGTTTCTCTGGGTTTGGCAATTCTGACCTCCCGTTATGCTTATCAAATTATTTGTTTGCGCTTCCCCACCTTTATGTGATTCTCATGGATCGATCAATGGTGGAGGCCCCTCAGTGGCGTCCTCTAGATCTAATTTTAACACCCAATCTAAAGGTACTGGATCATTGCTTCTTTTGTGTGTCTGTAAAGTCCTTTAAGGATGCTCTTTGTAAGACCCTTGTGCTAATGCCTTGGTTAATTTAATTTCTACATCATTTGGTGGATTCTGTCATGTGTTACGATGATGTGGAGAAATTAGCTAAGCCTGAGTTCTCTTTGGTTGGTAAATTCTCTTTATGGCGCCCTACTCTAGATAATATCGATCTTTCTTTCATAGCTTAAAGCTTTCGGGAGTCTTCACTATTGGGCTGATTGATCCTCGACACATCCTCATTCAATTATTAAATGATTTAGATTACTCTTGTGTATTTTTGTCGCTCTATTTTGTGTATATAATCAAATCATCTTGAAATTCTTTGATGTCAAAGAAGAATCCCCTATTGTTCCTTTATGGCTTGCTTTCACATGAGAATTCACTATGTTACTCATCAAGTTTTGTTTTCGGTTGGGGCTCTATTTAGTAGACCCTTCAAATTGATCAAAAGCCACTAGATCTCGACCATCATTTGCACTCATCTTGGTTGAAATTGACATTACCAAAAATAAGTTGGATTGCTTGGAAAAATTTGGATATAATCGAAAGTTGAATTTGAAAATTTTCCATCTTTTGTTCTCCTTTGTAAGATCCATGGCCATGATCACAGATGTTTTGTGTTACACCTACCCTTAAAAGAATATCTCGGGACACTAGTACCTCTCTTGGAATGAAAACCAATAAGTTAGCTTATGTGCCAAAAGCTACTCATAGGAATACATCCTCTACCTTGCCCCCAGTACCCATTGATTTGTCAAATGGAAAACATTGAGCTAGGTATACATACTACTGAGGTGTGTCTAGACTAATGACAATTTACAAGCACTACTCCTACTTGCAATAATTTGGCTTCTCATGACAAACCTTTGCTTAATTTGAATCTTAATGAAAATCAATGGAAAATCTACATTGGATCAAAATAATGTTGATCCTTGGTGTCAGACCAAAATCGAATATGCATGGCAATGAAAATGTTATTTGCACTATTAATGGTGCAAGAACCTCCCCTCTACTTCTAGAGTGATACTCAGATCCAAATTTCTCATCCTAACTCGATCGAAGAAGGAGAAATCACCATACCAAAACATTGTGCTCTATTCTAGAAAACAAAACCAATCCCTTTAATGGAGATACTTTGGATTGATAGACCTTTCCAAACTATTCCTAAAAAAAAATCTTATAAAGCCAAAATGACTAATAATAATTTCACTAGATAAATAATTCTATCCCTCTCTCTTTCTTTTTTCCTTTTCCTTTTCTATCTTCTCTTTTTTGAAATTTTTTATTATGTTGAATTTTCTTATTTGGAATATCTGGGGTTGTGGGACACTCCCTATCCGTAACCATGTTAGAAGCCTCTGTCGCTCGCATAACATCAAACTTCTTGTTATTATTGAGCCTTTCATTAACCCTTCCAAAATTGCCTATGTTGCTAGATCGCTTGGATTTCAAAATTTCTTCTTCAATCTTAATAATAAAATTTGGTGTTTTGGGATAATTCAATCACCATTTCCATCATTGATGATCTTGATCAATTGGTTAATGTCAAAATCTTTTTAGGTGACTTTTGGCTTTGGTTCCTTTATCTATGCTTCTTGTAATAGAGTAGGAACATCCTGGAACCATTTAAGAACCTTTCGCCTCCTTAGTTAACCTTCCCACGGTTGGTTGGGGCAATTTCAACACTATCATTGCTTCTTGAAAGGAGGGAGGATGTTCTCTAACCTTCATTCCATGGAAGACTTCTCTAATATGATCCTAGATTGCAATCGATTGACATTGGTTTTTTACGATTACATGGCACAACTCTAGACTTTGGCAGCGTCTTGATAGGATCCTCTTTAATTCTCTTTGGATTAATCAATGGCCTCTCACTTCTATTGAACATTTGAGCAGAACTTTGTCTGATCATGCCCCTCTTTTGATCTCTATCAAAACTCCCCCCATTAACCCTCCTATTCCCTCATCTTTTTCCAAAATATGTGGACCCAACATGGTGATTTCACTAATGTTGTTTCCACTAATTGGATGGCTCCGTTCAGGATAATTATTAAAGGCATGGCTTTGGCTTAAGCTCAAGAGGCTTAAACAAAACCTTAATTGGTGGAACAATATTTTAAAATCTCTTTACCAATCTTAAAGCTATGGAATAGTGGTTTGTTCACTTGAGGTTTTAACCACCCTAAGCTTGAAGAGTTGAGTTGCCAAAGATAGTTTGATTAATTACCAAAATATGGAGGAAACCTATTGGCATCAAAAGCAGCTAGTAAAACATTGATGGTGAGAAACACTAGGTACTTCCATTATTTGTAATGGAAAGCACTAAACTTCGATTAAGAAAATTAAGAACCCTAATGGTGGTTGGATAAGCGATATGATGAAATCAAGGATTCTATCATCACTTTCAAAATTTATTAAATTCTAATCCTTCATTAGAAACCCCTCAACACACATCTTATCTCTTCTTCTGATTATTGAGGATAACCATTTGCTCACTATGCGTCCCTCAGAAGCGAAGATTAGTAGTACTCTCAATAGCATGAATAATGATTTTGTGTTCGATGGTTTCGACTCATTTCTTTCAACATTGTTGGCCTTTTATTAAATGATCTTGTTCTTGTGTATTGATTTCTTTGATGGCTCTATTTCCAAATACTTTTCAAGTACTCTATTGTCCTTATTCCCAAAACCATCAATCAATCTTCACAGGGGTGGCTTTAGACCTATTAGTCTTTGTACCTTTTTCAAAACTCATTGCTAAACTTATTAATAATAGGATTAGCCCCATAAAATCATCTCCCTAACCAAAGCTGGTTTCATTAAAAATAGAGCCATATCGATAATATTCTCCTTCAAGAGCGGTTCATGACATTGATGTTCCTTCAGGAGGTAATATGCTTTCAAAGCTGGACATCTCTAAAGCCTTTGACAACCTCTCATGGGATTTCCTTTTCCAAATCTTGCATTTGTTTGGTTTCTTTGATCATTTTATCCAAAAGTTGTATCACTAACATGGTTTTTTTCATTTTAAATGGTGAGTCCCTTGGTTTCTTTTCTTGAGCCATGGTTTGCATCGTGACCCCTTTCTCCTTCTCTTTTTTTATCATTCTTGTGAATATCTTTGAGAAGCCTCAATGACCTATCAAAAAAACCTAACATGGTTTTAAAACTCATGGTTTCCCTATTTCTCATCTTAGCTTTGCGATGATTTTATAATCTTCTAATGCCTCCCTTCATGTTAAAATATTAAGAATCTCTTAAATGATTTTGGCAAAGTTAGTAGTCTCTTCCTTAATGACAAAAAATGCTGCTTTATTCCCTCAGCCAAGATTCCTCCCAATAGATTAAATCAAATCTCCAGAATTACTAATTTTAAGCAAATTCAACTTCCCATTAATTACCTCGGGGCTCCGCTTTTTAAAGGCCATAAAAGATCTCATCTTTTGATGACCTTATTCAAACATTTCTAATAAAATTTGGTTTGGGAATTTCATTTACTCTCTTTGGTGGTAGGCTAACCTTGATTAAGAGCACTCTTAATTCCATGCCTTTATATCTCATCCAAACCATTGTGACCATCTCAGCATCAGAATTGAGCGTCTCTTAAATAAATTTTTCAGGGCTCCAATACCTCTTCTAAAAAAATGCCTTTGGACCTCTTGGTTTAAAAGTTGTGGCACTTTTGATGAAGGTGGTCTTAGTTGTAAATTTATAAAAGAAGCTATCAATGCATTTTCCTATAAACTATGGTGGAATTTTAGGAGTAATCACAGTCTCTAAGTTAATTTCATGACTACTAAATATTGCCAAGGTAAGCACCCCCTCATTTGTCCCATTAAGTCGGGTGACTCCCCTATGTGGAAAAGACTTTGTTCTATCAAATGGGATGCCGAATCCCTAATTTTTTGGGGCATCAACTCTGGTGCCTCTTTCTTTTGGCAAGATAACTGGAGTGGTTGTGGTTCCATGGATGACTTACTCTACACCCATTCCACTTCCGCTATTAGAGTAAACTCTTTTCGGCATAATAAGTGGAACAATAGTAAGCTTGCTAATTTTATCCCTTCTACTTTGAATATGGTTACTATTCCTATCACTCAAAATCAAGATCATATTCTCTTTAAGCTCTCTCATAATGGTGATTTCAACCTCAAAATGTGTGGCTCCACATTAAAGATACTCATGATTCCTCCTATGTATTCTCTAAACTTTGGAATAACAATATCCTATTTCTTATTCTGTTCTTACTTGGCGTATCTAAAAATTTTATCCTATTGATTCCTTGTTGTGGGGTAAAGGGTTCCATATACCCTCTAAATGTCAATGCTATTTTCATGAGAATGTTAATCATGTCTTTTTTAATGGGGTCATTGCTTCTAAACTTTGGATTTGGTATGATGATCTTTTTTAACATTGTAAATTTCAATGGCTCTCTTACTTTATATCAACTTCTTGAAACTTATTTTGATAATACTATTAAAGGTCACATTAAAGTTATCATTGCTATCACTCTTATCATGGATGGACCAAAATGATGCAAAACACAGGGATCCTATGAACCATGTGAGGATTATTGCTAGAACTAAAACAAAATTTGTGACTTGTTTAAAGCCAATCTCATTCATTACAAACATTTCAAAGTAAATTTGTGGCCAATAAACGGGCATAAATTTGCGGATCAACCTACTTCAAATGACAAGATTGTCTATTGGAAAAACCTCTTGATCATATTATTAAAATCAATCGATGGCTCTGTCTCTCATAATGGTTCTGGTTGTGGTGGCATTTTCAAGAATTCTAAGGGTATAGTCCTATGTGCTTATGCTTATCTCCTTATTTCCTGCATTGTTCCTTTTTTTGAACTTATGGCAGTCTTCAAAGCTCTTGAGATTTATCTCCAAAATGGCTGGATCAATATTTGGATCGAGGTGGATGCTCTCTGATTGATCTCTTGACTTCCACTAAGATGAGCGACCGAATTGTACTACCTCCTCAAGCAAACTAGATCTCTTCTTTCCCAATTTTAACATCACTCATGTTTGGCGTGAAGGAAATGCTTGTCTGACTACCAACTTGTGCTAGATCAATGGTATCATCTTCTTTGATCAACACCTTACCCAAACACTTGCATGGGCTGGTTAACTTGGACAATTCTGGGTTACCTTATCTCAGAACTTAATCTAATCTTTTGATGTTTTTTGTCCATTCATCTTTTTCTCTGTTTGCTTCTTTATTTTTTGGTTCTCGTTTCCTTTTTGTACCTTTTATGGATGTTTCACATAGAGGATATTAGTGTCATGCTTTGCTATTTTAATAGCTCCTCCTTCATTTGGAGGCTCTCACTGGCATTTACATTGATCATGTTGAGCTATGTGCATCTGATATTCAACATAGGAATTATGTTGAGCTATGTGTACAATTGGTTTTATATCCCAATCCTACTTGGGTTTCTTATACCAATCTTTGTGCATTCTAATCTAGGAGGCTTAATCATTCTTTGGATGGAGATTTTTTTATTTTATGGGTTTAGCCCATAATTTGGTTTCCTTCTTTTCTCCCACCGCTATGGCTATTTTTTGCAGTTATCTTATTTGTATTGACCTACACACCTTGACCTATTATTGCGAAATTAGATATTACTTCTTATTTATCATTATATGCTTCTTCCACTTTGCTTGGGTGGAATCTCAGGCTCTTTGTTTCTTTCTGCTTATTTATTTTTTTGTCTGGATGGAGTTTATTCATAGTTCTCTCTTTACCGGAGATCCTTTCTTTGGATGTTTTTTGAGATTGGGGCTTTGGTCAAGTTCTTTTCTTTACTTTTGTCTAAGATTAATTATTTTTTTTTTGTTTTCTATCATTCCCTGGGAATGGTTTTCTTATTGGCCTCTCTTTTTAGTTTTCTTTGTGTTTACCTTTTCTATTTTCTTCTGCTCTTGTTAACACTTGGGATCTTGTGGTCTTCCCTATTTTCACTCTTTATGCTATGATGTGAACATGCAAATCTTGAAGATCATTCCCTGTCTTGAATTTAATCAATGGTTTATCTTATATTCATAACTTTATTTCCAACCTATTGGTAATGACTAAACAACCCTTTACTAAATTTTGCTTTCTGAATGTGTCTTCTTATTGGTTTGTGGTGGGGCTGTTCATTACCTATCCCTATCTCTTCTCCTCATCCCTATGGTTTTTTGTAGCCGAGTTGGGTTTTGTTGACTTTTCTTGGTACTTCTTAATTATTTTAATCCAAAGTAGGACTATTGAGCACCAATTGGTTGCAACTTTCCTTATCTTTTATTTTTTTCTTTGTTTGTGATATCCATGTCTACTCTAATATCTCTTTGCGGAATGGAATTGTTATTCATTTCAATGTTAGTCATTGGCTTTATGGGTACTCTTTTCATATTGCTATTTTGTGAATTATGGTTGTTTTTTTGATTCTCTCCCAATGTTTGTACTATATCGTATGTTTTGATCACACTTTATTCTTTATTTCTTCTTCTGTATCTATTTCCATAGTCAGATTTCTTCTTTTTTTATTATGGGATCCATCTTATATTCTCTCTTAATATCTGGTCAACTTGTTTTTTTCTTCTCTCTGTTGGTGATATGGTTGAGGCTCTCTTTCAATCGTGCTATTTTTGGTCTTCCACTGTGAGTTTGGAGTTACTCAATGGATCATCATCACTACATCGAGGTTGTGGTATATATTGGGAATTCCTTGAACTCATACATTATCTATTTTATATCCTTTTTTATTTGCTTTCCCCAATATGTGTATTAACAATGTCCCCATTTTTTGATTTTTTGTTTATTTTCCTTGTCCGAAGATGCTAACATCGAATGTTGTTTGTCTTCCTTCTTTGTGTTTTCCCTATGCTATATGAAAGCATACTTAAAGATCTTTTTCTATTATGTTGGAAGTTAATCAATGGTTTATCTTATATGTATAATTGGGTTATTGGCCAACCACTGGTTATTATATCCTTGGAGTTGGATTAAGGTGACTAAGCTATTCTTGTCATTTCTGAATGTCACTTACTGGATTGGCTTGTGGTGGGGAGCTATTCATTATCTATCCCTCACTTTCTTTATATATATTTTTGGGTGGCCTCTTGGCTAGCTTGTTGGTCTTGCACTATTTGTTTGGCGGATTAACTCTCTTCATCGTCTGGGTTTTGGTTTATGTTCTATACAGAGTTATTGCTTGGTGGACTTTTCTTTGAACCTTATTGGTTTATTATATTTTTATCATCAATTTCATTGTTCTATTTGGTCTATCTTGCTCCTACTATTTTTTCATCCTTTTCGATTTGCATCTTTGCACTTTTATATTGGATGGGTGGAATTATGGCATGCTAGCTAGTTTATTGTTTTGATTATTTCTTGTCTTGGAGATTTCCTTGGTTTATCGGACACTATGTTGGCTCCATCTTTGTTGGTTGTAGGATTTGGTCTATGTTCAATTTGTTTATTGTTTCGATGGTGATGGTTTTGGAGATTCTAGTTCTTTCAAGATAACTACTTTTATGCTCTATCTATTTGGTTATTAACTATATCTACTCGATTGAGAGGTTTTATGGCCAACTTGGTCCTTTCTGGAATGTTTTTGTCTTCTTTATTTCTATCTTGGCTATTTTTTTTTCCTTGGTTATCCTATCTATTTTTTTTGGATTCTAATGTTGATACTCATTTCAATCCTCTTGTTCATTATTCTTCTTTGTTCCATTGCATTAGCTATTTCTGTTGGGTTGGCTTTACGAATACCCGTCTATTTATGCAGGCTGTATTCATCTCGATTGTTGTGATCGCATTACCTATTGTCTCTATTCTATCTCGATTAGTTTGGTTTGTGCAGTTTATATTTGTCTATTGAAGAGTGGTATTATGGACATTGTTGCCTCTTGTCTTGTTCTCTTGGTTATTTGTTGTTTGGATAATCTAAATTTTGGCCCACGAATCTTTATGGGGTTCTCTATTTTATCTTTACTTGGTGCTATTTTTGTTGGTTTGGTCCATTTTTTGTGTTGAGCTATCTTTGCCTTCCTTTACAATTGTTTTCTTCAATTAGATATGGATATTAAAAGGGGTTGTTTCGCCTGAAAGTTCCATTTATATATATCTATGATTGGGAAGGTGTTAATTATAAGCTCATTGACTTGATTAGCGGATTTTAGTTGTCTCTCTCTGTTATTTTCTTGTGGAGGGATTATATCTTTGGTTTCTTTTTTGGATATCCCTTTTCATGAGGCTCGGTAAGATGACTAATTCTCTTATGTTATATATTCTCATGTCGATGACTATATTGATACTTTTCTTGAATGGGACACCTTATCATTTGACTCTTTGCAATTTCCTCTCTATTTTAGATATGATTTTGTTTGGGTTTGGTAATAAAGCTCACAAGACTATCAAAAGCTGGGTGTTACCTCCTCAGTTTGTTGGCTATGATGGGCGTGATGATCTCACTCCCTTTTGGTTTGGTAGTAGCTCATGTGATGTAACCCTTCTGAAGTTTGGATGCTCATATTTGCATCGCCCCAACTTGGTGTGGTGAGCTTGAGCATTCTCTATCAAATTTCCCTTATCTCAGTTATATTGTTTCCATTTATCTTATTGTGTATTACCTTAAGCGTACTAATCTCTCTCTTATAATTTTGCGGTGATTCTCTCTTGTTCTCTTGGGTTTGCTCCATAATACCATGCACTCTCACATCCTTGAGCATTGGCTTCCTTTAGCTTATTATGTTAATCATCTTGTATCTTTTGATTGCTTTAATGTCTTCTTTTGCTTTTGATGTAGTTAGATAGGATTACTCCTTAGGCGATTGTAGCTCTTTGAGTAGTTTTAGTTTACCAAAAAAGAACCTAAAACTTAAACTAAACCAAAACCCTAAACCCTAAAAAAACCCCAAAACCCTAAACCAAAACCTAAAAAAACCCTAAACCTAAACCCTAAATCTAAACCCTAAATAAACTAACACAAACCCTAAGAATAACCACTAAACATCACCATAAAATCTAGCTAAGGTGGAGGTGGCATTCTTGCAGTGGTGGTGGGGATCTAGAGGTGCTGGATATGAGGTGGTGGTGAAGAAATGGTGGTTGTGGAGGCAGAGGAGTACAGTTCTGGTGGTGGAAGAGATAGATATGATGGTAGATCCCCTAAGATGGGGTGGTTCATATCTAAGAATGGCCTACTGCTACTTATAACACTTTATAGTAGAGATGATTCTACATAGTTTTTATTTGCTCTATGGGTGCTCATTTTATTTGTGTCATCACTTGTGTCTTAGAAAACTTGGTGCTACTTGGTTAATGAAAGCAAAATGAACAAATGTTGAATCAATTTCTCCTAACTAACTTAAAAAAAAACTTAAACCCTAAATCCTAAACTGTAAAATCATAAACCCTAAATCCTAAAAACCAAAATCTTAAAATACACCAAACCTAAACCTAAAAAACTAAACCCCAAAACCCTAAACCTACTTTAAAAACTAAACCTAAACCCAAACAAACCTAAATAACCCAAACTACTAACTAACCCTAAACTAAACCCTAAACAAACCCAAATCCTAAATAAACTTGAATAATGATGTCATAGAGTATCAAGAATGACCTAATCTAGCATAGTTATGGTATAAAAAAAATGTCTTCAAGAGACTTTCCCTTGACTATTGGATTTGAAACTAAACCCTAACCCTAAATCATATTATAAAATCATATATTATAGTATAATGTAGCATCATATATTTGAGCATGTAGTGATGTGTGGATGTTATAAGATGTTTTGAAATGTTTTATATTATGGTAGCTATAATTACATATTAATATAAATCATAAAATTTTGATTTAGTAAAATTAGATGATAAAATTTGTTAGATTTGAAGTGGGAATTAGGTTTGCTAAAGTGTAAATACACTTGTTGTAAAAAGTAAGATTTGATGTTCAAAATAAATATTATATATTGTAGCATAAATATAGCATCATATATATATATTGATACATTAAATTCTTTTAGTATTTTACAATCGGCAACCCAAAATAGTATTTATAAAAAATGTTGATTTAGACTTTAAAATGGTGGAATTTGAGAAAATTTATAATAGGTAGAGCATGACATCATAATGTATTGTTTCAATTTAAAATAAGTGTATGACTAAAATATATTTTTTATTATTTAGATTAATTTTATGATTTTTATCTTAAACAATCCCTGATGTGATATGCAATATAATATAATATAATATGTTATAGTGCATTATAATATAGGATGCCATAACATATGTAGCATCATTACAACATACTATTGTGTATTACTCTTAGTTAGCATATTTTAATTTGTTATAGTATGATGAAGTAGAGTTTGTGGTATAATTCATAAAAATATTGATTTATAAAAGATAATGGGATTTGGCCAAATAAAGTAAGCTTTAGAACATCATTATGTGATATGGTGTGTCATTTAATTAAAAGAAGAATTTTGCATCCAAAATAAATTTTCATTTTCAACCAAATTTTATAAATTTTGGCTTAAAGTGATTCATTTTAAGGTGTAATGTAAGATAATATATTTTATGAAACTATTAAAATATAATGTACATAACAATATAACTTCACATATATATGAATGTGGTGGTGTGGACTAAAATGCTATTTCACATTTTAGTATATTTTACTTTTATAATACATTAAAAAACTCACAAATGAAAATTTGAAGGTTGAACAAATACATTATTAGGCTTTTGGTTGAAGTATTAAAGGTGTTCATAAGAAGAAATATGATTTGAGAATTCCATGAGGACATAGATCCTAGGTGATCACACATGCATTGGACATGACATTTTGAGGGGTTTATGTCAAGAACATAGAAAAAAAATTTGCTAGGTATAAGGTTTGAATTTGATTTGATTATATGATTTGTGGAAAAAAGATACGCTGGGGATAAAAATCTATAATCCACTAGAGATTAAGATCGAATATACATTAATTTATTTTGTTTTAATTGATGTGGAGGCATATCTACAAGAGATATGGGCTTGAGTCTGCTATGTATCGGGTATATGAACCTTCCACTGTGGGAAGTTCGGATATCTATTGGGATTGAGATTTGAGTTTGATTTCAGATTTATTTTGGGATGTATCTGCTGGGAATAAGAGTTTGGTTGGATTTCTTTGATTTTGACTCTACTAAGGGAGTTGGTTTAATTTGGCACCACTAGGGAGGTTTGTTTTGAATTTGATTTATTTGCTTGACATGTATATATATGATTTGGGGCACCACTATAGAGAAGGGTGTGATTTAACTCCACTAGGAAAATTATATTGGATTTAAATTATTTTGAGTTAATGTATGGACCCTATTTGTGTGCGATCAACCCACTAGGAAGGGGCTATATCAGCCTTGACCTACCTCAAGTTTATAAATCTATAGGGATATTCTACAGGCTGTGGGGTGAAGCTAGCCAACCAAAGGGGTTGCCTTTTGGTGTGCAACAATTATGCTAGGAAGAAAGTATAATAGAATTACAACTTCCAAAGGAAGGAACAATGACTGGGGTGACCTGTTTGATGCATAACAAATCAAACCTGACCTAGGGAGACTACTGAGTGAATCCCGCTAGTTACTTATGTCAACTCAAAAGTAGTTAGGATTAATTTTATCTTAATTTCATGTGATTTTATATGGGTTGTTTGGATTAGTTTGATATCAAATTGAGGGCATATCTACTGAGGATGTGAGCCCGATAAAATTTGATAGATTTAATTTATGGACCATGTTGGTATGCAATGGACCCACTAAGAATGGGCTATATCAGACTTGTCCTATCTGAGATTTGCAAATCCAAAGGGATAGATCTCAGATTTATTGGTCATGGGGTAGAGCTATCCAAACACTATCATTGCCGGTCCTAAGTCCGAATGTGAAAAATGGAGGGTTGCGTTAGGTAGTTGATAGCAAGCATAAAACTTGTCAAAATAATCATGACATGAATCCTTTAAATCATTATGTTAATACTAGGGAATCCCAAGGCGGCGTATATATGGCTTGAATAATTGAAAATGTGAGCCATTTGACGTATGGTGATAAATAAGCAAGGGTTCCCACATTATGGACGATGCGGCAAAAAAGTTAGTCCATGAAACTAGAATTAGGTTAGGATCTTGGAATATAGGTACTCTACGGTAAATTAATGGAATTAATAGATATTATGGTTCATAGAAAGATAAATATTTTATGTGTTCAAGAAACTAAATGGGTTGGGGAGAAAGCCAAGGAGATTGATAGTTTAGATTTTAAACTTTGCTATTAAAAGTCAAACTAGAAATGATGTGATTATAGATAAAAGTTTGAAGGATAATGTTATAAATATTAATAGATGTGGAGATAGAATTATATCTTTAAAGATTATTGTTGATACTAAGATTATCAATGTTATAAGTGTCTATGCTCCTCAAATAGGTTTGGAGGTAAGCGCAAAAGAAAATTTTTGGAATGAATTAGCAGGATTAATACAAAAGATACCTCTTGAAGAAAAAGTATTTATTGGAGGAGCTTTAAATGGACATGTTGGTAGAGTGGTAGGAGATTTTAAAAGTATTCATGGTGTATGAATTTGGAGTGACTAATGAAGAAGGTAGGACTATATTAGATTTTATTTTAGCTTATGATTTTGTAGTTGCTAACACTTTATTTAAGAAAAGAGATGAACATATTATTACTTATAAAAATGGATCTAGTAAAACCCAGATTGATTATTTTTTGATAAGAAAAATAGATCGTTTAGATTGTAAAGATTGTAAGGTCATTCCAAGTGAAAATCTAAGCATCCAACATCAATTGTTAGTTTTAGATTTTAAGATGAAAGGTTGTAAGAGAAAAATAAACCAAATTATTGTCCTAAAATTAGATGGGGACACTTAAAGAACACAAATAAATATATTTTTAAGAGCAAACTACAAGAGATTAGAATTTGGGATGTTCATGAGGAAGCTAACATTATGTGGGAAAAAATATCAAGTGAAATTAAGCAAGTTGCGAAAGTTGTGCTTGGAGAATCAAAAGGAAAAGCTTCTTTTAATAAGAATAGTTGGTGGTGGAGTCAGAGTGTGCAAGAAAATATATAAAATAAGAAGTATTGTAAAAAAACATGGTTTAGATGTACAAACTCAGAGAATTGGGAAAGATATAAAGTGGCCTGTAGAGATTCTAAGAAAGCAATATATGATGCAAAAAAATTTAGATTTTAGTGATTTATACAATAGATTAGATATCAAAGAAGGTGAAAGATGTATGTATAAGTTAGCCAACCAAAGAGATAGGAGAAGTAAAGACATAGTTCGAGTGAGGTGTATTAAGGTTGGAAATAATAAAATGCTTTTTTTAGAAAAAGATATTGAAAATAGGTGGATGAGGTATTTTGATAAACTTTTCAATGAAGGATCAGAGTACGATTGATTTTAGAAACCTTAATAACCTAAACAAAATAGAGAATTTCATTTTATCATCATTGGTAATCGAAGTTAGTGAAGCTTTAAAGAAAATGAAATGTGGAAAAGCAGATCGGATAATATTCCAATAAGTGTGGAAATATTTAGGAGATCAAGGAATTTCTTGGCTTACAAATCTTTTAATGTCATTTTAAAGACTAAAAGATGCCGATGAGTGGAAAAGAGTTTGTTGGTTCCTATATTTAAGAATAAAGGTGATGCACAAGAGTGTGCAAATTATAGAGGAATTAAGTTAATGTGCCATACATTAAAATTATGGGAGAGAGTAATTGAGTTATGATGTGATACAAAAGTTTCTCACAATTAGTTTGGTTTTATGCCAGGTAGATCTACTATGGATGTTATACATTTGTTAAGGGGTTTGATGGAGAAGCATAGAGAAAGTAAGGCGGATCTACATATGATATTTATTGATTTAGAGAAAGCTTATGATAAAGTTTCAAGAGATGTTCTTTGGAGAGTTCTAGAATAGAAAGGAGTTAATATTGGTTATATTCAAGTCATTAAGAATATGTATACTAGAGTCACATTTGTGTCCAAACACAAGGAGGATTAACAAAATATTTTCCTATTTCAGTTGGATTACATCAAGGATCAGTTTTAAGCCCTTATCTTTTTACTTTAGTTATGGATGTTCTTACTAGGCATTTACAAAAAGATGTACCTTGGTGTATGCTTTTTACTGATGACATTCTTCTTGATGATAAGACTAGAGAGGGAGTCCAACAGAATCTTGAATTATGGAGGTCAACTCTAGAGTCAAAAGGTTTTCATTTAAGTAGATCTAAAACTGAATATATAGAGTGTAATTTTAGTTGTAGAAGTTCTAGTGGTAGTGTTGTGACATTAGGTGAACAAGTCATTAATAAGAATGAGCGTTTCAAATATTTAGGCTCTATTGTTCAAAATGATGGTGAAATAGATGGAGATGTTATTAGTAGAATTCAAGTTGGATGGTTGAAGTGGAGGAATGCATCTGGCCTATTATGTGATAGAAAGTTCCACTTAAACTTAAGGAAAATTTTATAAGATGGTGGTAAGACTTGCAATGACTTATGGTGCAATGTTGGCCAATAAAAGAGAAGCATAAGACTAAGTTGTTACAGATGAGGATGCTTAGGTGGATGAGTGGCTTTACTCTTAGAGATAGAATGCAAAATGAGTATATTCGGAAAAAGTTGGAGTAGCTCCGTGGTCGATAAGATTAGGAGAGTGGCCTTAGATGGTTTGGCCACATAAATCATCATCGATGACGATTAGGAGAGTAGATGCATTAGATTTGCCTTATGTTAAGAAAGGTGAGGTGGACCTAAAGACTTGGTTAAGATGTAAAAAATGATCTTAGTATACTTGATTTAAAATGAGAATTTGACATGTAATAGGACACAATGGAGACGAAGGATTCATGTAGCTGACCCCACCTAGTGGGATTAAGGCTTGTTGTTGTTGTTGTTGTTGTTGTTGTTGTTATTGTTGGGGTAGAGCTATCCAACCTAAGGGGTTGCCTTTTGGTGTGCAACAGCTATGCTAGGAAGAAGGCGTAGCAGACCTACATCTTCTAAAGCAGGGAACAACCGCTAGGGTGACCTGTTGGTAGCATAATAAATTAAACTTGACTTAGGGGTGACTACTGAGTGAATGTCACTGGGGACTTATATCAACTCAATAGTAGTCAGGCAATTCCTATCGGGAGTTTTGCTGACAATGACCTAAGGGTGTCCTCCTAATCCACAAGTGAATATATATTTTGTTTATATGTTTGTGTGGACCCTGTTGGTGTGTGAGGGACCACACTGAAAGGGGCTATGTCAATATTGACCTATCTCAGATTTATTGGACCAAGGGAGAATCTACACATCCATAAGACAGATTCTCCAACCACAGGGGTGGTTACTTGGAAAAGGGAACTGTCTAATCTGATAGTAATTCAGGTAGTGTCTAAATGGGGTTGTAATGGATGTGATCCAAATATAGTGCCCACAGGGGAGGTGCTGCTAGGGGCATTATCCTAAGCCCTGGAAAAGAAAGCTTATAGGTGTACGGTGGCCAACTCAAGGAGAAAGTGTAGTACACTTATCATGACTGGTGTATCCTAAGGTGCAAGAACTAACCAACCTAAGCTATATCTATCAACATGCGTGGTGTATCGATCAGCATAGTGAGAACCAACCAACCTGAGGTGCTTGTTGGTGTGCAATAATCAATCTGGAAAAAAAGCATGTAGGCTTACAACTTTCCAAGTATAACTAATCACCGGGATAGTCTATCATTGGCATGATAGATGCTATCTGACCTAGAGAGACTACTAAGCAGGGAGCCCCGAGGAAGGACTAGACCCAGGCTGAAGCAGTCAAGAAGGAAGTAGATGCTAGGGGACTTATCCTAAACCTCAAATATACTCAACCCAGTCAGTGCACGAAGGCTAATCCAAGAAGAAAATGTCGTAGACTCACATCCTCTTAAACAAAGGCAACATGATGTAGCTTACCGGCCACACAATAAGACCTACCAAACTAATAAGAGCTCATCGGTGCAAAGGCCTAAGGAAGGAAAGCATAGCATACTTACATCCACTAAAGCAAGAAGACCACTGGGATGCCACACTAGTAGGGTAGCACATCGAATGAGAAAGCCTACTGAGTGTCAAGTTATCTCAACTCGAGTAGCCCAAGACAAAAGATATGCATTATTTTATATGTTTATGTGTAGTTTGTGTTTGTGTTGTCGAAGGATAGACGCCGTGTTCCTTACACCTACCCTAAACACATCATGGCAGATTCATAAACATAAATACTTTCAACATGGAAGAGATTGAATTCAAAATGGAATTTTCATTAATGATAATTATTTTCAAACATGATTTATAATATTTCTTTAAGTAGAGCTTGTTTATTAGAAGTATTAGGCGCTCTCCCTTATGATTGAAAAGTTGATAAGATCCTCCTTGGTAGGCATTCTCTATGGAAAAAATGCCTTCCCAAGTGGGTTCAAACTTGCCTCCCATCTAACGGGTAACAATCGATCTCCTTAAAACTAAAATAAGCTTTTATACTTGAAAAGCTCTAGGACAAACCAACTTGTTGTGAGCTTGAATCATTTTATCTTTGTACAACTTGGGGTTTTGGCATGCTAATAGACATCTCTTCTCCAAACCTTCGAGCTCTTTTATCGCAACTTGACTTTCTGCTCTATTGTGATCTTGCTACCTACAACTATCCTTAGTGATGGGAGTTAAACTTCTAATGGTAGAACAGCTTCAGACCCATACACTATAGAGAAAGGAGTAGACTGAGTTGGAGATCTATATGTGGTGTAGTAAGCTCATAAGGCTTCAACTAAGCTATGCCACTGTTGTTGTTAGTGTCTTCTTGATTTGGATGAGATTTTTGTTGAAGGCTTCGCTAAACTATTTGGCCTTGAGTAGTTCATGGTAGAATATCCCCAATCAATGTTGTGTTTCCAGGAAAAGTTGTTGATCTCGGTGCTCTTTAATGTAGTACCATTATCATATATAATTCATCGAGGCACTACGAACTTATATATGATAAAGTTTCTAAAAGAATGGAGCACATCTGAATGTGACCTCTCCGAGTGGAATTTTTCCATTTTTAAAGAAGAACTAAGATGAATTGATGACCATTGGAAGAATAAGGATCAACCGAACCCACTATGTCGGTATCCCAACACTCAAATGGCCATGAGGCTAATGTATGATGTAGAATGTTGGGTGGTTAGTGTAGGACCATGTATTTACATTGATGCAATCGCCTAGATGTATCCATGCAATATTTGATCATCGACACTAGTAGTATCCTAGTCTCTTGATCTTAGCTTTCATCTTCGAACAAGATTGGTTGGCTCCCCATAATCCTGAGTGTACCTCGGTCACAATCTTAAGGGCTTTATGTTTGTCAAAACAATGTAACCACATATGATCGAAAGATCCAGACAAGCAACCATCAAAGAGCAGGAAAGTCTATTTCATCGATGGGCTTGAAACTTCTTGAGGTAGTTTTCCTATATTTATGTAACCCATGAATGGTTGCCTCCAATCTAACTCCTTATCCTTCTTGAAAATGGGAACCTCCCCTTCAAGAGAGTACTTTTTGATGAGTTCAATATCATTAAAGGATAAGGCTTGTCTATTTTAGACTTTTATTAAAATATGGACTCATCCTCCAGACATGCCAACTCCTTGGCAAGCTTGGCTAAAGCATATGCTACGACATTCTCTCCTTGAGGAATCTTATAAATGGTAACCTCTAGGACTAAGGCAAACAAGTAAATGGTGTACTTGTGGTAGTGATGGAGCTTGGGTTTTATAACCTTATAGGACCTAGCAATTTAGTTGATAACTAGCTGAGAATCCTTAAAGATATTGATATTTTAGATGCTTGAGTAAATAACTAACTGCAGTAACTGAGCCTCATATTCAACTTCATTATTGGTGTAAAGATTAGACATATGATATGAGAATCTCATCACATCGCAGTTTAGAGTTAAGAGAACTATTCTTACCCCTACTTCTTTTGGATAGTAGATCATGGTTCTTATTCTCTTTGAGAGGAAGCTGTGCCATCAAAGTACATCCCTGAATGCTAGTATCCCCTAAGTTCATAATTTGTTCATGGAGATCATCACTAAGTGGAGAGTCAAAAGGAAGTGGGTATGCTGCTAAAAAATTTGCTAGCTCTTATCCTTTCACTGTAAAGAGGGGTATGAAGGTAATGTCAAACTAGGAGAGGATCTGGGATCATTTTTCCAACCGTCTGGATAGCATCGGCCGTGTCATGAGATACTGTAGTGGATTGATCTTAGAGATTAAGTTCACCTTATGAGGAAGCATGTATTATAGCTTTTAGGATGCAAGGATTAAAGTAAAGCAATGCTTCTCAATGGGTGGATAATTAGCCTCAATAGGGATTAGATGTCGGCTGAGGTAGTAGAGTGTGTTTTCCTTCCCGTCGTCATTGGCTTGGGCTAACAAAGCACCAATGGAGTCATCAAATGCAACAGTGTAAAGTATGAGCGGCTTGCTCGGGATAGGGGTTGCTAGAATTGGTAGTGTCACCAGGTAATGCTTGATGTCTTCTAAGGTATGCTCACACTTGTCATCCCAGTTGAACTTCGAGTCCTTTTTGACAAGTGCTGAGAATGGATGACATCTTCCCGATAAGTTGGATGTAATTCATCTTAGAGATGCCAAACGCCTTGGATTGATCTGAGTTGAGTTAAACTTTTATTGGGTGGCATTTCTAATATCACCTTGATCTTCTCTGGATTAATTTTGATTCTGTGGTATTGAACAATAAACCCAAGGAATTTCTTTGAAGCTACTCTGAATGCACACTTCACAGAGTTCATTTTGAGGTTGAATTGTCTTAATTATTCAAAAACTACTCTTAAGTCAAAGAGATGGTCTTCTTTTTCTCTACTTTTGACCACAAGATCATCTATAACACTCAACTTGATGATGAATGAATTATTGAATATTCATTCATACCATTGGTATGTAGCAATCGTCATTTTTAAGGTGAAGGATGACCTTATAGCAATAGATTCATCGAGATTTTAAAAGCACTATTTCTTTCATCTTGGGCTATCTTTATTTGATTATATCTAGATGAGCCATCCATGAGAGACAAGACCATGAGATGAGGAAATGCACACTCATTGGTAGTGGAAATTCATCTTTTGGACATGCCTTATTTAAATCCCTAAAATTGATGCATATGTGAATTTGGCCATTCTTTTCTTAACTAGATGACCTAACAACTTAGGGTATTTATCTTCCATGAAGCCAAAGATCGATCGCTTTAACTTTATAAATGACTTATTCTATGTCTAATTGCATGTGTCTAGGAGCTTGCTTGATAGAGTTTGCAATATTCTATGCTAGTTTATAACCACTATGTTAAGAGCCAATCTAGGCATCTCTTCATAACTACTGCAAAGAAGTCCTTAAACTCATTCAATAGCCTAACAAAGTCATTAATTTCATTCAACAAAGAACTGATGTATGTCCGTGGATCTTCTTCGCCCTAAGTTGATTTCCTCATGGTTGACTTGATCTCTTCTTCAAACTATGGCAATGCATCTTTGACTTCAAAATCATCTAGATCATCTGAAGTTTCTAAGCATAGGTCCTCATATTATGTTAATGTGATTTGAAAATAAATTATCAATTTCCAAATGATTGGTAATGACTAAATAAATCATCATTGGACCACTATCAATCCTACCCAAATCAAGAGCTTTTGCATTTTTTTCTTCCATATTCTTCCAAAGTAGTAATCTATGTGCTTTGACCAAGTATGTGTGATTAACCCTTTCTTTGCTAAATTATGAACAAAGATAAGTACCAATCAAAAGGTAATTCTATTAAATCTTTATATGAATTATTCTTTCTACATCAACTTCTTGAATGATGCTCATAGAACCTCAAGTCTTCACACTTGTGGATAACTTAGGGGCTTCCTTAACTATCAAACCCTCACTTTTGAATGGAAAGTTTAGAACTAAGGTTCCCAACCGATGCCTAACTATTTCATATATACTTGAATACACTTAGCTTTCAGACCGATCTTCATCACTACCCTCAAGTGTCACCTCCAAGGGAATCTACAGAAGAGGGTCAGTGTTAAACCATATAAGACTCATCCATGAACTAGATTCTAAGTCTATATGGATAGTGTACTCATAGGACATATCTTTATAATAAGGAGGTTTTCCACTGGACATCCTCAACTTTTCCCTTCTTCTACGGTGGAGGTCAGTGACCCATATGTTCAATGGAGTAAAACCATGGGTGGAATCTAATGTCAAGCTCCACTTCCTCCAAGTCTATTTTCGCCTTTATATTTTCATTTTCTTTCTTTTCTCATTTTCTCTTCTTTCACTTTATATTTTTCTTTTCTTTTATTTTTAAACTTTGGCCAAGTTCAAGAATAGACTTATTGATTTTGAGGGAGGTAGTAATCCATCCTCATATATGCCATCTGAATCAAAATGGCTTGAGATCTCCTTTATCATAGTAGACGATCCTACCTCTCATGAACTTCATACACAAATGTAGAGAGGATGGAACTATATTGTTCTCATGTATCCATGGTCTCCCAAGCAAAGCATTGAAAGATATATCTGAGTTTATAATGTGAAACTTGGCTTCGGTCTTCCAATCATCTATCTCCAAGAGAAACACTATGGGGCCTAGGGCCTTTTGACTTTACTTTTGGAGTGTGGATTCAATCTTCCCATCTTAAACTTAGATTTATACACAAGATTAAATTCTAAATCATAAGACACTTCTAACAATTAGGTAAACACTTAACCAAGCCTAAAGACTTAGAAGGGTTAACCAATGATTAGATGCCAATTGGGATAATCCACCTACCTACAACTCAAATCCCATGTTCAACTTCTACCAAACCAAGTTTAATTCAAACATTAAATTCAAATACAAATTCAAACCCACCAAAACCAAATTAATTGAAGCCCATGATCAAATCCAAACTTGAAACACTTCAAGCCATATGACCTATCCATGGACTTAAATAAATCAATCCAAGTCAATAAAAAATCAATTTATTTTCTCATAATCAATTTATATCTTCAATCATCTTCCTAAATATAAATCAAATCTACATTCAAAGAATCAAATCAAATTAAATCAAATTAAATCAAAACCCTTCCTAAGCCATATGCCGATCCCATGGACTTAGTCAAATCTAAATCCAAATCAAGTCAAACACAATTGATTTTGTCACAAATCAATCATATTTTCAATCATCTTCATAAAATGAAATTTACATTTAAATCATCAAAACTAAATCAAACCAAATCAAAATCCAAACCTAAGTCACATGACCCAACCAATGGACTAGCTAAATTCTTCATTCTAAAACCCAAATTCAATTGATTTTCTCATGAATCAATCATACCTTCAATCATATTCATAAATGTAAATAAAATATACATTCATCAAGCCAAACCAAAATCAACCCAAGTAAAACCCAACTTTCTCGGTGCTATCCACGACCACCGAGTGAATGCCATTGGGGACTTATATTGACTCAAATGTAGTCCGAGAAAGGATCCTCCTGACTTACCTAAACCTCAAATATAAACCTAGTTATGCTTGATGGCTAGTTCAAGAAGAAAGCACGGGGACTCATATCTTCTTAAGCAAAGTCAACATGAGGTAACTCACTAGCTCAAACTTACCATACAACACCGCCACATCCTTTGAAATGATCAAGTTAGGAAGAAATGGACTCACATCTTCCAACAAATGATCACTTGGTGACACACTAGCTAGGAAGCTTTTGACTTGAAATGTTCAAATAAACCAATACCCATTTGAACCAAATTGCAATAATTTATATATCAATCCCAAATATATAAACTCAACTAAATCAAAATCAAGCCAACTAAACAATTGGTACACTTGACCCAAAGTGGTCAATTTGTCATTTGAGCAAGTTCAATCCTACCCAAATTGGATTGAACCAAGCCACCAAAACCTCCATCATGATTGTTGATCACGTTGATTAATTATCACAAATTAGTCAAACCAAGTCAACTTCAAAGTCAACCCTTAACCCATATGAACTTAAACTAGCCAACCTAAGCCAAATCCCTTGAAACCAATGATTCATACCAAATCAAAATCAATTTTTGAATATGACTTGACCTTCAATTGTGTCAAACCAAACCCAATTGGCCCTCTTAACCCAAGTTGGCCTAAATTGACCTCAAAGACCAAATTAGGTCAAATCAAAATATAAACCAAATTGATTGCAACCAATGGCTCAAGTTCATTCCAACTTGATTATTAAACTTGACTAAAGCCATGATTGGACCCAATTAACCTACTTAGCCCAAATTGAACTAAAGGTTCAAGTTGGCCTAAATCAAAACCAAATCCAAATCATTTGAAACTAGAGCCTACATCATCTTCAATTGGTTATTAAAACCAACACCAACCCAAGTTTGGAATTTCTTTTAAATTTGTCAACTTAATTTCATTTATTACCCAAATGAATTCAAATGAGCCAAAAATCAAATCAAAACCAAACTAATTGATAAAACATCCCAAATGATTATATGAACTTGATAATTTTGATATTTGATCAATTGGTCAACTTGATCAATAATAATTAAATAAATGAGTCAAATTAGTTTAAACTTAACCAAATCAACCCAATTGACTTGAAATTTAGGCTAACTTACTTGGCTCATTTCAAAATCAAATCAATGCCAAATGATTATTTTTACCTTCTTTATCACATTAGATAAATCACCCATGTAAGTGTCATTTCCAGAATTGGTACTCTAATGGTTTTAGTATGAATAATGACCATATTTGAAATCACCTTCCTTCCCATTTGAGCATTTGAAACCCATAAACCCATGATTCTTTTCTTAAATCATTAACCAAATAAGTCATAACTCATTTATACATTGAGATGGTTTATGGTACTAGAAGCTAAAATGATCCCACATTATCAAGATGAAAGGTATAATTTTCCACTCAAACACACAAAAAATCATTTTTTAGAATAAGATGAGCAAGAACCATTCCTTAAGCTAAGCTCATTCCTTGGTTGAAAATGCCATTATCCATCAAATAAGACACTATTTAACCTAACTTACCCATTTCTCCATCAAACTTAAATTAACTTTGATGCACCTTCCTTAGGCCTAATGAGCATGAACAAATCATCTAAGCTTAGCACCAGGTGGGACTTAATCAAAGTTGAGCTAATCATGATGTCCTTAGAGAATCAAATGATCCAATGTGCTCAACAAGGTTTCATTCCACTATATGAAACTTTCAATGTAGATTTCTTGAGCTCATGAGGTATGCTTCCAAATGATCCTTAAGAAAAATGGTTGGAGATTTTGAAGAAAACTTGATCTCATGTGATTTTCATGTGATCCTCTAATTATTATCAAGGTGTGGATTATTTGAGTTGATTTGATTTCAGTAATCAAGTGAGCAATACATCCATTCTCCTCAATCACATGCGTTAGATCATGCACCATCCATTCCATTAGATGATAATGTATTAGCTATCGATATGATTTAACTTATTGCTATGGGATTAATAGAAAATGATCATAGATTGATGGTAATAGAAATGTGTTTAGCCACATAGGCACGAGTATAAGTTTTATAGCCAATCGGCACCACATGGAAAGCACGCCGCATGACCATTTCGCCAAATGTTATTTAATTTAATTAATTCTTTAAATGTAAAACATCTAAAAATCATACAAAATCATAAAGAAATAAACAAAAATGCAAATAAATACTCATTTAAATGTACAGGAGAATTAAAAAAATGATCTTAACCAAATTTTAAGAGAAATTGGTTTAATTATAAAATTAATTAGGTTAATTACCCTTACTTGAGTAATTAATCCCAAAATTTGTGGATTAATTTAATGGGATGACTTCTACCTATAATTTTCTTGGGAATTACTCAATTAAGAAAATTAACAATTAAATAATACATTTAATAATGCTTAAATTCCATGAATAGTAATAAATTAATGTTTATTAATCATTGTTCAAAAAGTCAACTATTATTGGGATTTTAAGTTCATTTCACCTTTTTAAAAAATGAAATTAATTAAGATTTAATAATTAATTATAATCAAATTAAATCATAAATTAGACTTTAATTAAATAAATCATTAGATCTATTGTTTAATAACCTAAATTTAATGAAATTATGGTTATCACATGTTAAAACCATGTGGAGTAATAATTAATCTTAATCTATTAACTAATTATGAGATCATTAAGCCTTTTTTATTTAATCACAAGTTTATTTTCCTGATATCATGTTCTCATTATTTAGTTAATTACTTGATGGTGACATAAAGGGTACAATTCATATAATTAATTCAACTAATTAACCCATAAATCAACTTAATTACATTTCTTTAAATTAAATCAAATCACTATAATGTTTAACAACAAATGATTTATTAATATTTAAATAAAATCAACCAAAACTTAATTAATAAAGAAGCTTTGGTTTGTTTTTAAATAATTATTTGATTTGATTGTCCTTAAGAACTAGTTTGGTTGAATGAATCACATGCTTATATTTGATTGTCCTTTAATCATGTTAAATTTGGTATGCCATTTGAGTTCATGCATCCATCTTTTCAAAATCATGTAAAATAAAATATTTTTCTTTTATGTAAGCTTGGATGTGTTGATTAGATTTAATGTATGCATTTATTATCACTATTAATTCCAAATGTATTTTTTCAAAGCATATAAATGAATAATAATATGTGTTATGATGCTAGTTATAAATACATAAGAAATGCATGCTTATCTAAGTGTATGAATGTTGAGTTCTCTTTCATTCATGTGTTGATTTAGATAAAGAATGGTAATGGGTATATGAAGAAAGAACATCTTAACATTATTCTTTAGCCAGTATAAGGAGGTCATTTGATTACTCAGCTTTAACAATGATAGTTTATAATATTTTGATGTTATTTTATGTATTTCAACACTAGAATTTTGATAGAGCTTTAATTCATATATTTAAATGATTTGATCAAAAAAATAACTTTTTTACCCAACTAATCACTAATAACTTAATTTTAAACAACTCATAGCCTCATCATAAAGGAGACATAAATAAAAAAAAATTAAAAGATTTAGCAACCCCTTAGCTGTATGGTTGTATGTTTCACATTATGCAAGCATATTCTTTCTCTCTTGAACATGAAGGTTCTCCATCCTTGCATGATAAAGAAATGTTTGACCTGTGAGGGCATCCTTTATGGTGGAGAACACCTTCTTCTAACTAATTTGACCCATAACCTATTTCATCATGCATTTAGGCATAAGAAATCCTAAAGCCTCTATCAAAATAATTTGTCTAAAATGAAATAAAATTTGAAAGGATTTTGCATCTATAGATTAAGTCATATGCTCATACCACTCATGCTCTAGTCTCCTAGGGAGTGTGTTTAGGACTTTAGCCTCTTTCTAATTAAATAACAACCCTAGCTATCTTATAAATTCATAATACTGGACTACATAGTTTCTAAATCCTAGGAGGAGTTAGTCTACCACTCATGTTATAAGTCAAGACATTGGACAATTTATTCTCTCTTGTGAGGTAAACCCTTATGTCCACTGTCACTTAGATTTAGTGCTTTAGCTCAACTAAAGCCCCTAGATTTAGATCCGAGGTAGCTATTTCCTGAAAGCATAAATCCTCACCTCTTAGCATTCTAATCTTGTGTTGGTAGATTATAAGCCCTAGTAATCTAATTAAATTTCAACTCAAAACATATAAATCTCCTCAACTTCAAAATTATAAAGCCCAACCATAGGATAGATTGTAATGCTCACTAGACTTCCTAGTATCATGAGTATTTTCTACTTATTTCATTCTGATTCCAAAAATAAGTCATCTCTTTGAACTTTCCCAATTGATTTTCCAAATACAACCAATCCTTTGATAGTGTAACCTTGAAATCTTTGGAGATGATAATTGTTTACTCTAATCAAAAGAATTCTTTGCAAATTTCATTTCATAAGATGTAATTAACTATGGAGGCTTACCTCCTTAGAGAACTTAAGAACCTGGTTTAATATAAACCCTACTTTATTCATCCATGTAAAGTAGGGAAAAAATCTATGCTGCATTTGAAGACCCATCATTCCTTAAGAGTCCTTATTATGTGATTAGGTCCATTGCAGGGTGATGCCTCTATCTTTCGAGATAGTACATCATACCTCAATGTTGTACCTAATCACCTCAAAAAGTACCCCTCCTACTATCTATGTGGTGTCCCCCCTACATCTAAAAATAAACACCACAAGACCCTCTCACCTTGTTCATTGAATCCTCGCCATCCTTTTTTTGAGTTTGAGATGTCGATCCTCAAGGGTTCTAGACTCATAATGTTAATTGATACACATGGGTCAACTAACTGATACTGTATATGCCAACATCCATATAATGTAAAGAGGGGTTGTACCGTCCCTAGTAAGTCTTCATCGATGAATGTAACTAAATAAAATCTAACCCTAAACAATAAACCTAAAAAAACCTAAAAATAAATAATAAATAAAACCTAAACCCTAAACTAAAAAAAACCTAAACCTAAAATAAAAAATTAGATAAACCTAAACCTACACTAAAATAAACTAAACTAAAATAAAAAAAACCAAAACATAAACCAAAAATAAACTAAACGTAAACATGAACCTAAATTAAATAAAATAAAATAAACTAAAATAAACCTAAACCTAAACTAAAAAGTAAAACCTAAAAATAGACCTAAAATAAAAACCTAAAACCTAAACCTAAAAAAATAAAATAGAAACCTAAACCTAAACCAAAAAATAAAACATAAACCTAAAAATATATAAAAAAAACTAAACTAAAAAATAAACCTAAACCTAAACCTAAACCTAAAAAAATAAACTAAAATAAAAAACCTAAACTAAAATAAATAAACCTAAAATAAACAAATAAACAAAATAAAAATAAAAATAAACCAAAATAAAAAATAAAATAAACTAAAATAAATAAAAAAATAAACTAAATACTAAACCTACCATATTACTTAATTTAAAAATATATAAAAATAGAAAAAAAACCTAAAACCCAAAACTCTAAACCCTAAACCCTAAAACTAACCATAAACCCTAAACTCTAAACCCTAAACCCTAAACCCTAAACATTAAACCTTAAACCTAAAAACCCTAAACCCTAAACCCCAAATCCTAAATCCTAAACCCTAAACCTTAAAAAACCCTAAACCTTAAACCCTACACTAAACCAAACTCTAAACCCTAAACCCTAACCCTAACTAACACTTAAACCCTAAACCTAAACCATAAACCTAAACTAACCCTAAACCTAAACCTAAAACCTAAAACCCTAAATTAAAGTTTAAACCTTAAACCTAAACCCTAAACCTAAACCCTAAACTAATCCTAAACTTTGAACCTAAACCCTAAACCCTAAACCCTAAACCCAAAACCTAAACCCTAAACCCTAAACCCTAAAACCCTAAACCTAACTAAACCCTAAACCTAAACTAAACCTAAAACCTAAAAAAACCTAAACTAAATAAACCTAAAATAAAATAAATAAAAAACCTAAACCAAAATAATAAAAATAAAAAAATAAAATAATAAAACTTAAACCTAAACCTAAAATAAAATAAATTAATAAAATAAAATAAAATAAACTAATAAAAATAAAATAAAATAAAATAAATAAAAACCAAATCAAAACTAAAAATAAAATAAACCTAAGAATAAAAACCTAAATAAAATAAAAACTAAATGTAAATAAAAATAAAATAAACCTAAAATAAAATAAAATTAAAACTAGAAAAATACCTAAACCTTAAAAATAAACTTAAAATAAAACATATAAATAAATAAAAATAAAACCTAAACCCTATACTAAAAAAAACTAAACCTAAAATAAAAAAATAAACAAAATTAAATAAACTAAACCTAAACTAAAATAAACTAAACTAAAATAAATAAAACCTAAACCTAAACCTAAAATAAACTAAACCTAAACCCTAAACTAAATAAAATAAAATAAACTAAAAATAAGCCTAAACATAAACTAAAAAATAATACCTAAAAATAAACCTAAAATGAAAACCTAAAACCTAAACCTAAAAAAAATAAAAAAAAAAACTAAACTAAACCTAATAATAAAAATAAACCTAAACCTAAAAATAAAATAAAATGAAACTCAACTAAAAAATAAACCTAAACCAAAAAAAATAAACTAAAATAAAAAACCTAAACTAAAATAAATAAACTAAACTAAATAAAAAAAAAAAATAAACCTAAATAAAAAATAAAAATAAAAATAAATAAATAAAAAAATAAACTAAATAAACCTAAACTACGTTTTCTTATTTTTTTTTTAAAAAAAAACCATAAATCCTAAATCTAAACCTAAACTTAAACCTAAACCTAAACCCTAAACCCTAAACTAAAAACCCTAAACCCTAACCCTAAACCTAACCTAAACCCTAAACCCTAAACCAACCTAAACTCTAAACCCTAAAAGCATAAACTATAAAAACCCTAACCCTAACCTCAACCCTAAACCCAAAACCCAACCCAAACCTAAACCTAAACATAAAGTAACCAAATAAATTAAAACCTAATAACCTAAAACCTAAACCCTAAGAATAAACCATGACAAGAACATCACCCAATGCTTAGTCTAGATGTGGTGGAGGAGGAGGCGAGGCTTATCATAGTGGTGGTGGGGATCTGGAGGGAATATGGAGGGTGGTGGTAGAGGGAGGGAGGAGCGATGGAGGTTATAGTGGTGGTGGAGAGATCGGCGATATGATGGTGGATCCCGCTACTCGAGGGGCCAGGGTAGTTTTGATGGGAACTAGAGAAACTGAAGAAAGGCCGATCCGATCAACTACTTATGAAATTTTGACTTTATTGTAGAGAAGATTCTAGTTATCTAGGGTTTTTGATCTACTTTATGTGTGCTCACTCTTATCTACATTGTCGCTTGTGTCTTAGAAAACTTAGTGTGTTACCTGGTTGATAAAATTGAAAAGAAGAAATGTTGAATCAATTTGTTCTCTTAAAATAAAACAAAAGACCTAAACCTAAAACAAAAAACATGAACCCTAAACCCAAAAAACCTAAACCTAAACCCTAAACCTAAACCCTAAACCTAAAACTTAAACCCTAAAAAGCCTAAACCCTTAACCCTTAACCCTAAGTCCTATACCCCTAATCCCTAAACCCTAAACCCTAAATCCTAAACCATAAACCCTAAACCTATAACTTGAAACCTTAAAAAACCATAAACCCTAACCCTAAACCTAAACCCTAAACCCTAAACAACCCTAAACTAACCCTAAACCCTAAAACCTAAACTATAAAACCTAAACTATAAACCTAAACCTAAAACTTAAACCTAAACCTAAACAACACTAAACCATAAAACCCTAAACTAAACTAAAACCTAAACCCTAAAGCTAAACACTAAATCTAAACTAAACCCTAAACCTAAATCCTAAACCCTAAACCCTAAACCTAACCCTAAACCTAAACCCTAAACCTAAACCTAAAACCCTAAACCTAAACTTAAACCCTAAAACTTAAACCTAAATAAACTAAATAAAACCTAAAATAAAAATAAATAAACCTAAACCTAAAATTAAAATAAAATAAAAAATAAACATAAACTTAAACCTAAACCTAAACCTAAAAAGAAAATAAAATAAAATAATAAAATGAAACTAAAATAAAAATAATAATAACCTAAACTAACCTAAAAATAAAATAAACTTAAGAATAAAATACTAAATAAAATAAAACTAAAACTAAACATAAAATAAAAAATAAAATAAACCTAAAAATAATAAAAAACTAAATAAAACATAAATCTAAAAATAAACCTAAAAATAAAATCCAAAAAATAAATAAAAATAAAACTTAAACCCTAAACTAAAAAAAACCTAAACCTAAAATTAAAATAAAATAAACAAATAAAATAAACCTAAACCTAAACTAAAATAAACTAAACTAAAATAAATAAAACCTAAACCTAAACATAAAAAAACTAAACCTAAACCTAAACCTAAACCTAAACTAAATAAAATGAACTAAACTGAAAATAAACCTAAACATAAACTAAAAAATAAAACCTAAAAATAAACCAAAAATAAAAAACCTAAAACCTAAATTAAAAAATAAAATAAAACCTAAACCTAAACATAAAACTAAAATAAAACCTAAGCCTAAAAGATAAAAAAAAAATAAAACTCAACTAAAAACTAAACCTAAACCTAAAAAATAAACTAAAATAAAAAACTAAACTGAAATAAATAAACCTAAAATAAATAAACTAAACTACATAAAAATAAAAAATTAACCTAAATAAAAATTAAAAATAAAATAAACTAAAAAATAAAAAAATAAACTAAATAAACCTAAACCTACTAGTTTACTTAATTAGAAAAAACCATAAACCCTAAACACTAAAAAACCCTAAAACCTAAAAGCATAAACCCTAAACCCTAACCCTCAATCCTAAACCCTAAACCCCAAACCCTAAACCTAAACCTAAAGTAACTAAATAAATTAAAAAAAACTTAAACCCTAAAACCTAATAAACCTAAACCTAAACCTAAACCCTAAGAATGGGCATAACCATGATAACAACAACATCACGTCAAAGGCTCAGATCTAGTGGTGGAGGCGAGGAGAACGAAGGTGGTGGGGATCTAGAGGTGTGGATATGGAGGTGGTGGGAGCGTGGTGGTTATGGAGGGAGGAGCGGAGGTTACCATGGTGGTGGCTGGGAGAAATCGGATATGATGGTGGATCCTTACTCGAGAGGCGGGTGGTTGGGGAACCGGAGAATCAAGAATGATCACGACCAATTATGAATTGTGTATTTATTATAGAGAAGATTCTAGTTATCTAGGGTTTTTGATCTGCTTTATGCATGCTCATTTTTTATCAATGTCATCGCTTGTGTCTTAGAAAGCTTGGTGTGTTACTTTATTGATGAAATTGAAAAGAAGAAATGTTGAATCAAATTTGTTCTCTTTAAAATAAAAAAAACTAAAACCCTAAACCCTAAACTAAACCCAACCCTAAACCTAAAACCAAAACCTAAACCCTAAACCTAAACAAAAAACCCTAAACCTAAACCCTAAACTCTAAACCTTAAAACCTAAACCCTAAACTCTAAACCCTAAACCCTAAAACCTAAAACCAAAAAAAAAAAAATAAACCATAAACCCTAAACTCCAAATCATAAACCTTAAACTCTAAACCCTAAACCCTAAACCCTAAACCCTAAAAAAGCTAAAACCTAAACCTAAATAAATAAACCTAAAAATAAATAAATAAATAAACCTAAACCAAAATAAATCAAATAAATTAAAATAAAAACTAAACCTAAACCTAAACCTAAACCTAAAAAGAAAATAAAATAAAAAATAAAAACTAAACTAAAATAATATAAATAAAAACCTAAACTAAAATAAAAAAATAAAAAACCTAAATAAAATAAAAACAAAACCTAAAATAAAAATTAAATAAACTTAAAAATTGAATAAATAAACTAAAAACCTAAACCTAAAAAATAAACCTAAAAAATAAAACATAAATAAAAAAAAAAAATAAACCCTAAACTAAAAAAAAAAAAACCTAAACCTAAAATAAAAAGAAAATAAACATAAACCTAAACTAAAATAAACTAAACTAAAAAAAATAAAACCTAAACCTAAAAAAATAAACTAAACCTAAACCTAAATTAAATAAAAGAAAATAAACTAAAAATAAACCTAAACCTATACTAGAAAATAAAACATGAAAATAAACATAAAATACAAATCTAAAACCTAAACCTAAAAAAAAATAAATAAAAAAACCTAAACCTAAACCTAAAAAATAAAAATAAACCTAAACCAAAAAAATAAAATAAAATAAAACTAAACTAAAATATAAACATAAACCTAAACCTAAACCTCAAAATAAATAAATAAAAACCTAAACTAAAATAAATAAACTAAATTAAATAAAAATAAAAAAATAAACCTAAATAAAATAAAATAAATAAACTAAAATAAATTAAAATAATAAATCTTAAATAAATAAACCTAACTTAATTTTTTTTTAAAACCCTTAACCCTACCCTAAACCCTAAACCCTAAACCTTAAATAAACTTAAACTAACCTATAAAACCCTAAACATAACCTTAACCTAAACTAAAACCTAAACCCTAAATCTAAAACCTAAACCTTAAACCTTAAACTAAATTAAAATAATCAATCCTAAACCTAAAACCTAAAACCAAAACTAAACCCTAAACCAAACTATAACTTAAACCTTAACTCCCAACTTACCCTAAATCCTAAATCTAAACTAAACCCTAAACCTAAACCTAAACTAAAACTCTAAATACTAAAACTTAAACTAAAGTTTAAAACCATAAACCTAAACTAAACCTTAACCTAAAGTTAAACACTAAACCCTAAGCCCTAAACCCTAACCCTAAACCTTAAACCCTAAAAACCTAAACCCTAAAACCCTAAACCTAAACCCTAGCCTTAACACTAAACACTAAAAATAGAAACCCTAACACCTTAATCCCTAAACCCCAAACTCTAAACTCTAAACCTTAAACCTAACCCTAAACGTAAACTTAAAGTAAATAAATAAATTAAAATAAACCCTAAAAAAACCTAATAAACCTAAACTAAGAATGGGAACCTTGACAACAGAACATCACCAACTCAGCTATATCAATAAGGTGAAGGCGGCTGATTATCACTGGTGGTGGGGATCTGGAGGCCGGTGGATATGGAGGTGGAGCAAGGTGGTTGGAGGTGGGAGGAGCGAAGGTTATAGTTGGTAGGTGAGGGAGAAATCATGATGGTGGATCCGCTAGAGGGGGTGGTGATGGAACCGGAGAAAAATAATGGTCGATCCAATCTGGTGCTTATGGAACTATGTCTTTCCAATAGAGATGGTTTTAGTTATCTAGGGTTTTTGATTTGCTCTATGCATCCTCATTTTTTATCTATGTAGTCACTTGTGTCTTAGAAACTTGGTGTGTTACTTGGTTGATGAAATCAAAATGTTGAATCTAAATTTGTTCTTATTAAAAAACCAAAACCCTAAACTCTAAACTAAAACAAACCCTAGACCTAAAACCTTAAACCCTAAACCCTAAAACGTAAACCCTAAACCCTAAACCCTAAACTCTAAAACGTAAACCCTAAACCCTAAACTTTAAAACTAACCCGAAACCCCAAACCCTAAACCTAAACCCTAAACCCTCAACTAACCCTAAACCCTAAACCCTAAATTTGAAACCTAAACTAAATAATACATAAAAATAAAATAAATAAAACTTAAACCAAAAATAAAATAAATAAAATAATAAAATAAAAAAAAAACCTAAAAATAAAGCTAAAGCTAAACCTAAACCTAAAAAGAAAATAAAATAAAAAAAAAACTAAACTAAAATAAAATAAATAAAAACCTAAACTAAACTAACAATAAAACATACAACAACAACAACAATAACAACAAGCTTTTATCCCACTAGTTTACATGAATCCTTCATCTCCATTGTCTATGTGTCAAATTTAATTCAAGTATACTAATGTAATTTTTTATACATATTAACCATGTCTTTTAGGTCTACTCTACCTTTCTTAACATAAGGCAAATCTAATGCATCTACTCTCTAACCGGTCATTGGACATCCAATGCTTTATGTGGCCAAACCATCTAAGGAGACTCACTCTAATCTTATCTGTCAGTGGAGCTACTCCAACTTTTTCTCAAACATACTCATTTAACATTTTATCTCTAAGAGTAAATCCACTCATCCACCTGAGCATCATCATCTCTGCAACACTAAACTTAGTCTCTTGCTTCTCTTTATTGGCCAACATTCGCACCATAAATCATTGTAGGTCTTACCACCATCTTATAAAATTTTTCTTAAGTTTAAGCGGTACTTTTCTATAACACAACAGGCCAGATGCATTCCTCCACTTCAACCATCCAACTTGAATTCTACTAATAACATCGCATCTATTTCACCATCATTTTGAACAATAGAGCCTAAATATCTCACTCACTCTTTTAATGACTTGTTAACCTAATGTCATAACACTACCACTATAACTTCTACAACTAAAATTACACTCCATATATTCAATTTTAGATTTACTTAAACAAAAAACCTTGACTCAAAGGTTGACCTCCATAATTCAAGTTTTTCTTGACTCCTCTCTAGTCTTATCAACAATAAGAATGTCATCAAAAAGCATACACCAAGGTACATCTTCTTGTAAATGCCTAGTAAGAACATCCATAACTAAAGACAAAAAGATAAGGGCTTAAAGTGATCCTTGATGTAATCTAACTAAAATAGGAAAATATTTTATCAATCCTCCTTATGCTTGGACACAAGTAACTTCTAGTATACATATCCTTAATGACTTGAATATAACCAATATTAACTCATTTATTTTCTAGAACTCTCCAAAGAACATCTCTTGAAACTTTATCATAAGCTTTCTCTAAATCAATAAATATCATATATAGATCCTCCTTGCTTTCTCTATACTTCTCCATCAAACCTCTTAACAAATGTATAACATCAATAGTAGATCTACCTGGCATGAAACCAAACTGATTGTGAGAAACTTTTGTATCACATCATAACCTATGCTCAATTACTCTCTCCCATAATTTTAATGTGTGACACAGTAATTTAATTCCTCTATAATTTGCACACTCTTATGCATCACCTTTATTCTTAAATATAAAAATCAACAAATTCTTTCTCCACTCATCTGGTATCTTTTTAGTCTTTAAAATAACATTAAAAGATTTGTAAGCCAAGAAATTCCTTGATCTCCTAAACATTTCCACACTTCTATTGGAATATTATCAGGTCCTACTATTTTTCCACATTTTATTTTCTTTAAAGCTTCTCTAACTCATTTACTAATACGATGATAAAAAATTCTCTTTTTTTGTTTAAGGTATTAAGGTTACCAATATCAATCATATTTTCAGATTGTCATAAAAAGTTTATCAAAATACCTCATCCACCTATATTCATTATCCTTTTATAAGAAAAGCTATGATTTTCATCTTTAATACACTCTTGAGCTAGATCTTTACTTCTCCTATCTCTTTTAGCTAACTTATACATACATCTTTCACTTTCTTTGGTATCTAATCTATTGTATAAATCACTAAAAGCTAAATTTTTTGCATCATATATTGCTTTCTTAGAATCTCTACATGTCACTTTATATTTTTCCCAATTCTCGAGTTTTACATCTAAACCAACTTTATAACAACACTTCTTACTTTTATATTTTCTTGCACATTCTAACTCCACCACCAACTATTTTTATTAAAAGAAGCTTTCTTCTTTTGATTCTCCAAGCACATTTTGAGCAACTTGCTTAATTTCACTTGCTACTTTTCCCACATAACATTAGCTTCCTTATGAACAACCCAAATTCTAAGCTCTTAAAAATATTTTTATTAGTGTTCTTTAAGTGCCCCATGTAATCCTAGGACAGTAATTTGATTTATTTCTCATCTTCCAATCTTTCATCTTAAAATCTAAGACTAATAATCGATGTTGGGTATTTAAACTTTCACTTGGAATGACCTTACAATCTTTACAATCTAAATGATCTATTTTTCTTATCAAAATAATCAGTGTTTTACTAGATCCATTTTATAAGTAATAATATGCTCATCTCTTTTCTTAAATAATGTATTAGCAACTAAAAAATCATAGACTAAAGCAAAATCTAATATACCCCTACCTTCTTCATTAGAACTCCAAATCTATAACCACCATGACTACTTTTAAAATCTTTTACCACTCTACCAACTTGTCCATTTAAATCTCCTCCAATAAATACTTTTCTTCAAGAGGTATCTTTTGTATTAATCCCTCTAATTCATTCCAAAAAATTTCTTTTTACATCCAAACCTACTTGAGGAGCATAAACACTTATAACATTGATAATCTTAGATCAATAATGTTTAAAGCTATAATTCTATCTCTACATCTATTAATATTTATAACATTATCCTTCAAACTTTTATCTATAATCACACCTACACCATTTCTAATTTTACTTCTACCTAAATACCAATGTTTAAAACCTAAACTATCAATCTCCTTGACTTTCTCCCCAACCCATTTAGTTTCTTGAACACATAAAATATTTATCTTCCTATGAACCATAATATCTATTAATTCCATTAGTTTACCTATGTTTAAATATACCAAGTTCCTAACCTAATGGTTTCATGGACTAACTTATTTTCTCATCCATCCATAATGTGGGAACCCTTGCTTATTTAACACGCACTCGAAGCCGATCACCTTGCACATTTTTCACTATATTCGTGCCATACAAAGACGCTTAAGCTCTAGCATTAAATGTTTTAAAGGATTCATCATGATTAATTCACAAGTTTTACATAAAAATAAAAAACTAAACCAAAAATAAAAATAAAATAAACCTAAATAAAATAAATAAAAAACTAAATAAAACCAAAACTTAAAAATAGACAAAAATAAACCTAAAATAAATAAAAATAAAAAAACTAAACCCTAAACCTAAAATAAACTAAATAAAATAAACCTAAACCTAAACTAAAATAAATAAAACCTAAAACTAAAACTAAAATAAACTAAACCTAAACCTAAACTAAATAAAATAAAATAAACTAAAAATAATGTTAAACCTAAACTAAAAAATAAAATCTAAAATAAAAACTTAAAACCTAAACCTAAATAAAAACATAAACCTAAACATAAAAATATAAAATAAAACCTAAACCTAAGAAACAAAATAAAACTAAACTAACAAATAAGCATAAACCTAAACCTAAACTTAAATAATAAACTAAAATAAATATATCTAAAATAAATAAACTAAACTAAATAAAAGAAATAAACATAAAGAAAAATAATAAATAAAATAGACTAAAATATATAAAAATTAAACTAAATAAACATAAACCTACCATTTCTTTAATTTAAAAAACCTAAACATTAAACCTAAACCCTAAACACTAAATCATAAATAAACCTAAACCCTAAACCTTAAACTAACCCTAAACCCTAAACCTAAACCTAAACCCTTAACCCTAAACCCTACAAAACCATAAACCATACCCTAAATAAAATAAAATAAAAAATAAATAAATAATACCCTAAACTAAACCTAAACCCTAAACCCTTAAACTAAACCTAAACTAAACCCTACCTAAACCTAAACCCTAAACCTAAACCCTAAACCAACCCTAAACCCTAATCCCTTAAAACCTCAAACCCTAAAGCCCAAACCCTAAAACTAAACTCTAACCCTAAACTAAACCCTAAACTATCAAAACCTAAACCCTAAACCCTAAACTAAACCCTAAACCCAAACCCTAAACCCTAAACCTAAAACCCTAAACCAAAAAAAAAACTAAACCCTAAACCTAAATAAACCCTAAACCATAAACCCTAAACACTAAAATCTAAAATAAACCTAAACTAAATAAAGCCTAATAATAAGATAAATAAAACCTAAATAAATAAAATAAAAATAAATAAAAAAAAAAAAAAAAAAAAAAAAAAAAAAAAAAAAAAATAAAATAAACCAAAGAATAAAACCTAAATAAAATAAGAATTAAACTAAAATAAAAAATAAAATAAACCTAAAAAATAAAATAAAACTAAATAAAAAACCTAAACCTAAAAAAATAAACCTAAAATAAATAAAAAAATAAAACCTAATCCCTAAACTAAAACCTAAACCTAAAATAAAATAAAAAAACAAAATAAAATTAACTAAACCTAAAGTAAAATAAACTAAACTAAAATAAGTAAACCTAAACCAAATAAAATAAAATAAACTAAAATAAACTTAAACCTAAACTAAAAAATAAAACCTAAAAATAAACCTAAAATAAAAACCTAAAACCTAAATCTAAAAAAAAAAAAAAAAAACCTAAACCTAAACCTAACAAAAAAAAACTAAACCTAAAAAATAAAATACAATTTAAAGTAAAGTAAAAAATAAGCATAAACCTAAACCTAAACCTAAAAAATAAACTAAAATAAAAAACCTAAACTAAAATAAAAATAAAAATTAAACTTAAATAAAAATAATAAAATAAACTTAAATAAATAAAATAAACTAAATAAATAAACTTATAATTTATTTTAAAATGTTAAACCTAAATAAACCCTAAACTAAACCTAAACCCTAAATGTTAAACCCCAAACCTAAACCCTAAACCCTAAACCCTAAACCTTAAACCAAACCCTAAACTAACCCTAAACCTAAACACTAAACCCAAACCCTAACCTAAACTCCTAAACCTAAACTAAACCTAAAACCCTAAACCTAAATCCTAAAATAACCTTAAACCCTAAACCTAAACCCAAAACCACCTAATAAACACTAAATAAACCTAAACACTAAACCCTAACCCTAAACCATAAACCCTAAAACCCTAAACCCTAAAATCTTAAATCATAAACACTAACCCTAAACACTAAACCCTAAACCCTAAAAGCAAAACCCTAAAACCCTAAACCTTAAACCTTAAACCCTAAACCCTAAACCCTAAACCCTAACCCTAAATCATAAACCTAAACCTAAACCTAAAGTAACTAAATAAATTAAAAAATAAACTTAAACCCTAAAACCTAATAAACCTAAACCTTAAGAATGGAGAATTGATGGCTAGAACACCATCAACCCGCTCACCAAGATCTGGGGTGGAGGCAAAGGCGGAGGCTGGTTATCACATGGTGATGGGGATTTGAGGTGCCGGGTGGATATGGAGGTGGTGGTCGAGCACTTGGTTATGGAGGCGAGGAGGGACGAGGTCACAATCATGGTGGTGGCGAGGGAGAGATTGGGATATGATGGTGGATCCCGCTACTGAGAGGTGTGGTTCCATGGGAATAGAAATAAGAACAAAATGACTGCTATTTATGGAATGTGTCTTTATAATAGATAATTCTAGTTATCTAGGGTTTTATTTGCTCTATGCATGCTCATTTTTTTATCTATGTCATCGCCAGTGTAAAACTTGGTGTCTTACTTTGATGAAATCAAAAGAAGAAATGTTGAATATGAATTTGTTCTCATTAAAAAAAATCAAAACTCTAAACACTAAACTAAAAACTAAAAACCTAAACTAAACCTAAAACCCTAAAACCCCATACCCAAAAAAAACCTAAAACCCTAAAACCTAAAACCAAACCTACCCTAAACCCTAAACCCTAAAACCTAAAACATAAACCTAAACTAAATTAAACCTAAAAAAATATAATAAATAAAACCTAAACCAAAATAAAATAAAAAAATAAATCAAAAAAAACCTAAACCTAAACCTAAAAAAATAAAATAAAAATAAAAAACTAAACTAAAATAAAATAAATAAAAACCTAAACTAAACTAAAAAAATTAAAAAAACTAAATAAAATAAAAACTAAACCTAAAATAAACCTAAAATAAAATAAAATAAAAATTGAAACCTAAAAAAAACCTAAAAATAAAAAACCTAAACCCTAAACTAAAAATAAAATCTAAACCTAAAATAAAAAAAAAAAAAACCTAAACTTACACTAAAATAAAAAATAAACTAAAATAAGCAAAACCTAAACCTAAAGACTAAATAAAATAAAATAAACTAAAAATAAACCTAAACCAAAACTAAAAAATAAACCAAAAATAAACCTAAAATAAAAACATAAAAGCTAAACCTAAATAAAATAAATAAAACCTAAACCTAAACCTAAAAAACCTATACAAAAAAATAAAATAAAATAATAACAAAAAAAATAAACCTAAACCAAACCTAAAAATAAAATAAATAAACTAAACTAAATAAAATAAAATACCTAAAAATAAAAAATAAAATAAACTATAATAAATAAATAAACTAAATAAAATAAACCTAAACCTACAAGTTTACTTAATTTTAAAAAAAATAAAAAAATAAAAAGAACCCTAACCCTAAACCTTAAACCCTAAAACTAACCCTAAACCCTAAACCCTGAACACTAAACCTATAACCCTAAACCCCAAACCCTAAACCCTAAAAAACTAAAAACCTAAACCTAAACTAAATAAAACCTAAAATAAAATAAATAATAAAAATTAAACCTAAATAAAATATAAAAATAAAATCCTAAACTAAAACTTAAACCTAAACCTAAACCTAAACCTAAACTTAAATGTGAAAATAAAATAAAACAAAAAAATAAAAACTAAACTAAAATAAAAAATAAAATAAACCTAAAACCTAAATAAAATAAAAAATAAAATAAAAATAATAAAATAAAACCTAAAAAAATAAACCTAAAAAACCTAAAAACTAACCCAAATCTAAAACCCTAAACCCTAAACCCTAAACCTTAAAACCCTAAACCTAAACTAAACCCTAAAACCAAAACTAAAATAAAACAAAACCCAAAATAAACCTAAACCTAAACCTAAAACCTAAAACCTAAACTAAACTAAAAACCTAAAATAAAATAAATAAATAAACCTAAATGTAAATAAAGTAAAAATAAAATAAAATAAAAACCTAAACTAAAACATAATCCTAAACCTAAATCTAAAAGTACAAATAAAATAAAAAAATAAAAACTAAACTAAAATAAAATAAATAAAACCTAAACTAAAATAAAAAATTAAATAAACCTAAAAATAAAAAACCTAAATAAAATAAAAATAAAATAAACCCAAAATAAATAAAAAATAAAATCTAAACCCTAAACTAAAAAAACTAAACCTAAAAAACAAAATAAAATAAGCCTAAACTAAAATAAACTAAACTAAAATAAATAAACCTAAACCCTAAACTAAATAAAATAAAATAAAATAAAAATAAACCTAAACCTAAAAAAAAAATAAACCTAAAAATAAACATAAAATAAAACCTAAACCTAAAAAAAAAATAAAATAAAACCTAAACCTAAACCTAAATAATAAAATAAAAATAAACTAAAAAAATAAGCATAAACCTACCTATACCTAAAATAACTAAAATAAAATCCTGACTAAAATAAATAAACTTAAAATAAATAAACAAATAAAAAAAACATACATAAAATTCAAAATAAAATCAATGAAAATGAATAAAAATAAACTAAATTAACCCTACCAATTTTCCTAATTTTTTTAAAAAAAACATCTTAACCCTAAACCGTAAACCCTAAACCCTAAATCCTAAACCCTAAACCCTAAACCCTAAACCCTAAAACTAACCCTAAACCTATAACCCTAAACCTACAAACCCCAAACATACAAACCCAAACCCAAACCCTAAACCCTAACCCAAACCTAAACCTAAACCCTAAACCCTACCCTAAACCCTAACCCTAAACCTAAAAAACTCTAACTAAAGCTAAAAAAACCCTAAACCTCTAACCCTAAACCTAAACCCTAAAACCTAAAACCCTAAACCTAAATCCTAAACCCTAAACCCTAAACTAACCCTAAACCTAAAAACCTAAACCCTAAACCCTAACCCTTAAACCTTAAACCCAAAGCAATAAACCTTAAAAAACCTAAAACCTAAACTAAACAAATAAATAATAATAATAAATAAAATAAATAAAAAACCTAAACCTAAATAAATTAAAAAAAATAAAATAAAATAAAAACCAAAACCTAAACCTAAAATAAAATAAAATAAAAATTAAAAATAAACTAAAATAAAATAAATAAAAAGCTAAACTAAACTAAAAAAATAAAATAAACCCTAGAATAAAAACCTAAATAAACTAAAAACTAAACCTAAAAAAACCTAAAAATAAAACTTAAACATAAAAAAATAAATAAAAGTAAACTAAAAAATAAGCATAAACCTAAACCTAAACGTAAAAAAATAAACTAAAATAAAAAAAACCTAAACTAAAATAAATAAACCTAAAATAAATAAATTGAACTAAATAAAATAAAAAATAAAATAAATAAAAAATAAACTAAAATAAATAAAATTAAACTAAATAAACCCAAACATATTAATTTTTTTTTTTAAAAAAATCTAAACCCTAAACTAAACCCTAAACCTAAACCCTAACCTAAACTAAACTAAACTTAAACTCTAAACTAAACTTAAACTATAAACTATAAACCTAAACCCTAAACTAACTAACCTAAACCCTAAACCTAAATCTAAACATAAACCCTAAACCTAAACACTAAACCAAAACTAAAACCTAAACCTAAACTTAAACCTAAACCCTAAACCCTAAAACTTAAACCCTAAACCCTAAAATTTAAAGTAAACCTAATCCCTAAACTATCTAAACTCTAAAGTTTAAACCTAAACCTAAAAAAACTTAAACTAAACCTAAACCCTAAACCTAAACCTAAACCTAAACCCTAAACCTAAACCTAAACCTAAACCCTAAACCCTAAAACCTTAAACCCTAAACCCTAAACCCTAAACCCTAAACCCTTAAAACCTAAACCTAAACTAAATAAAACCAAAAAATAAAATAAATAAATAAACCTAAACCTAAATAAAATAAAATATAATAAAATCCTAAACTAAAACCAAAACCTAAACCTAAAAATAAAAAAATAAAAATAAATTAAAATAAAATAAATAAAAATATAAATTAAGCTAAAAATATATAATAAACTTAAAAATAAAAAACCTAAATAAAATAAAAACTAAATGTAAAATAAAAATAAAATAAAATAAAAACTAAATAAAAACTTTAAAAAAAAAATAAACCTAAAAAAAAACCTAAAAAAATAAATAATAAAACCTAAACCCTAAACTAGAAGAAAAACCTATGCTTAAAATAAAAATAAAATAATCTAAACTAAAATAAATAAAACCTAAAACTAAACCTAAAATAAACTAAACCTAAACCTAAACCTAAACTAAATAAAATAAAATAAACTAAAAGTAAACCTAAACCTAAACTAAAAAAATAAAAATAAAAATAAACCTAAAATATAAACCTAAAACCTAAACCTAAAAAAATAAAATTAAAACCTAAACCTAAACCTTAAAAATAAAATAAAATAAAAATCAACTAAAAAAATAAACCTAAACCTAAAAAATAAACTAAAATAAATAAACTAAACTAAGTAAAATTAAAAAATAAACTTAAATAAAATAAATTTAAATAAACTAAAATAAATAAAAAATAAACTAAATAAACCTAATCCTACTTTACTTATGTTTTTAAAAAAACACTAAACCCTAAATCCTAAACCACTGAAACCTAAAACTAACCCTAAACCCTAAACCCTAAACCTACAACCTAAACCTATAACCTTAAACCCTAAACCCTAAACCCTAAAATCCTAAACCTTAAACCCTAAACCCTAAAATCCTAAACCCTAAGCACTAAACTCTAAAACCTTAAACCCTAAACCCTAAACCCTAAACTAACCCTAAACTTGAAACCTTAAACTAACCCTAAACCCTAAGAATGGGCATAACCTTAATGGTAGGAACATCATCAACCAGGCTCAGCCTGATCTGGAGTGAGATGGAGAAGGTGGTGGTTATCGTAGTGGTGGTGGGGGATCTATTGGTGCTGGTGGATATAGAGGTGGTGGTTGGAATAGTGGTGGTTATGGAGGTGAGAATGGAGGTTACATGGTGGTGGTGAGGGTGAGATTGGGGATATGATGGTGATCGCTACTGAGAGGGGGGTGGTTCTAATGGGAACTGGGTTTTGATTTGTCTATGGGTGCTCATTTTTACCAATGTCATCTCTTGTGTCTTAGAAAACTTGGGGTGCTACTTGGTTGATGAAATCAAAAGAAGAAATATTGAATCAATTTGTTCTTAAAAAAACCTTAAACCCCAAGCCCTAAACCCTAAAACCCTAAAACCCTAAAAAAACCTAAACCTAAACATAAAACCCTAAACCCCAAACCCTAAAAAAGCTAAAACCTAAACCTAAAGTAAATAAAACTTAAAAATAAAATAAATAAACAAACCTAAACCAAAATAAAATAAAAATAAACTAAAAAAAAAAAAACATAAACTAAAACCTAAACCTAATAAACCTAAAGAAAGAAAATAAAATAAAAACTAAACTAAAATAAAATATATAAAACCTAAACTAAATTAAAAAATTAAAAACCTAAATAACATAAACACTAAAACAAAAAAAAAAATAAAATAATCTTAAAATAAAATTAAAACCTAAAACTAAACCTAAAAAAATTTAAATCAAAACCTAAACCTAAACCTAAAAAAAACCTAAATCAAAAAAATAAAATAAAAATAAAACTCAACTAAAAATAAACCTAAACTTAAAAAATAAACTAAAATAAAAAACCTAAACTAAAATAAATAAACCTAAAATAAATAAACTAAACTAAATAAAATAAAAAATAAACCTAAATAAAATAAAAATAAACCTAAAAAAAATAAAAATAAACTTGAATAAATATAAAAATAAAATGAACTCAAACAAATAAAAAAAATAAACTAAATAAAAAAAACCTATTGATTTACTTAATTTTAAAAAAAATAATAAACTCTAAATCCTAAATCCTAAACCTAAACCCTAAAACTATCCCTAAACCTTAAACCCTAAACCTATAACCCTAAACCTACAACCCTAAACCCTTAAACCCTAAATCCTAAACCCTAAAACCCTAAACCCCAAAACCATAAACCATAAACCAAAATAAAACCCTAAACCCTAAAACCCTAAAACTTAAAAAAACCCTAAACACTAAACCCCAAACCCTAAACCCCAAACTAACCCTAAACCCTAAACTAACTCTAAACTAAAACCCTAAACCAATCCTAAACCCTAAGAATGGGTGAACCTGATGGCAAGAACATCATCAACTAAGTCTAGATGGGAGGAGGCTAAGGTGGTGGTGAGGTTATCACAAGTGGTGGTGGGGATCTAGAGGTGTTGGTGGATATAGGTGGTGGTAGAAGTGGTGGTTATGGAGGTGAGGAGTGATGGAGGTTACAACCGTGGTGGTGGTGAGGGAGAGATCGGGATATGATGATGATACCACTACCGAGAGGGGGTGGTTGATGAGAATTGGAGAACTAAAGAATGACCGATCTACTCCTTATGTTTTATAGTAGATGGTTCTACTTATCTAGGGTTTTTGATTTGCTCTATGGTGCTCATTTTTCATCTATGCCATGGCTTATGTCTTAGAAAACTTGGGGTGCTACTTGGTTGATGAAATCAAAAAGAAGAAATGTTGAATCTGAATTTGTTCTCTATTAAAAAAACTTAAACTCTAAACCTAAATCCTAAACTAAAATTGAAACCCTAAACCAAAAAGCTTATAAACCCTAAACCCTAAACCCAAAACCTAAACTAAACCCTAAAACCCTAAAAACCCTAAACACTAAGCCCTAAACTAAACCTAAACCCCAAACCCTAAAAAATAAAACCTAAACCCTAAAACCATAAACCCTAAACCCAAAAACCTAAACCCTAAATCATAAACTAAACCTAAAACCTACAACCCTAAACCTAAACCCTAAACCTAAACCCTAAACCCTAAACCTAAACTAACTAAACCCTAAACCAACCCTAAACCAAACCCTAAACCTTGAATAAGGATGTCATTAGTAGATCTAAAGAATGACCTAATCCTAACATTATGGTAGCTAAAGAAAATGTCTTCAAAAGACTTTCCCTTGACTATTAGAGATTTGAATACCTAAACCCTAACCCAAATCATATTATATTACCATATTTTGGTGTTTATTTTTAGTTCATGTGTTTGTGTGTGTATGGGACACCATGCAGATCCGAGGATGTACTTATTGAGATCGTCATCAAGGAATAGTGTACTATCTTAAAAGATAGAAATCACTACCCTATGATGGACCTAATCACCTAATAAGGACTCCTAAGGCATGATCTGAATGTACTATAGATTTTCCCCTACTTTACATGGATGAATAAAGTAGGTTTATTTAAATTGGTTCTAAAGTTTCTATGGGGCAAACCCCATATTTAATTACATCATAAGGAAGGTGAATTCTTAGAATACTCTTGACTAAAGTAGGCAATTATTGTCTCCAAAGAAATCAAAGATAGGACAATCAATAAATTGGTTATATATGGAAGAACAAATGGGATAGATCAAAAGGAAAGACTTATTATTGAAGCCAAGGGGAGATGATAGGGGATGCTCATGATACTAGAAACTCTAGTGATCATCGCAAACTATCCTATGGTTGGGCTTTATATTTTTGAAATTGAGGGAAATTATATGTTTGAGTTAAATTTTATTAGAATCTAAGGCTTACAATTCCACAACACAAGATTATGAAAATGCCTAAGAGAGGTGAGGATTTATGCTTGTAGCCCCAAAGGAAATAGTAACCTGATCCTAAGTCGGGAGCTTTAGCACAAAGCACATCCTAAATCTAAGGTGAAAGTGGGTATGTTGTTTACCTCCATAAGAGAGTAAATCACCCAACTAGGACTTATAATCCTGAGTGGCAACCGGCTAACTCCTCCTACAATTTAAAACCATGTGGTCAAGCAATATGTTTTTGCAAGATGGCTATGTTATTATTTAGAAAAAACTAAAGTCCTTAAACCCACTCTCTAAGAGACTAGAGCATGAGTGGTATGAATAATTACTTAGTCTAATGCAAATTTTATCAAATTTTACTTGATTTTGACTCTTTATTTTTGACATAGCCATAGGATTTTATGTTCCTAAATGCATGGTGAAGTTGATTATGGGCTAAATCAAAAGAGAAAAGAGGTGTCTTTCCATTATAGGCTCTCAAAGGTTAAGCTTTTTACTATCTAGAAAGATGGAAACTCTCTTAACAAGAGTGAAATAAAATGATATGCATGATATTAAGCATTCAACATCCACCTAAGGGTTGCTAAATATTTTATTATCTTGATTTAATGCCTAAGCTTTATGTGAGGTTATGAGTTATTTTAAAAGTTTAGTTATGAATAGTTGGGTAAAAAATTATTTTTTATTCTAAGAGCCTAATCGCATCCGCCATACAACAATCACAAATCATAAATAAACTATGAAGGGACATGCTTTTTCTAGTGCACAAAGAAAACATCAAACAATTTTATAAAGCTAATGCAAAATAATAAGAGGCCTAGTACCACATGCAACCTAAAAGAAATGGTAGAGCTCTACCCTTATACATCCCAGATATAGAATAACTATAAGTTACAAAATGATAAGTGTTATGGGATCTTCAAGTCTTCATGCTCTCTTTTCTTCATTTGATTTGCTTCATTTGATTTGGTAGGCTTTAGGCATCACATGGCACCCCATGATTAAACCTTCTGGCTAATGTTCATTTTTAGCACCCATAACACTTAACCAAATTCCTAATGCACAATTACATTAAAAGAATAAAAAAGTAAATCTAACTACACCTGCAAAATTAGTGTTAGCTAATCACACTATACAACCCAAATAATTATATGAATAATTTGGGCATAGCACCCTACACATGGGTAACCAAGTCCACCTATCCTAATGTAGATTATGCTTATCGGTTAAGCAACCCACAAAAGAGAGCATTTATATTTATTTTAAGCACCGCTTAAGCATAATCTCCTGCAAAAAATATGATTAGGCTAACCGCCCTAACATCGGCCTACAAACATACACCCTAACATCTAGTCTACAATAGTACATCATAAAATAAGCATACATCAAATCATACACCGCCCTAACATAAAGCTAGAAGTGGTGACTTAATCTAATGTGTATGTGTTAAGGCTTGTGTGGTATGTCCTAGCTAGGCTTTAGAGTTAAGATTTTCTAAGTATGAAGGACATTTAATTATAAATGGTGGTTTCACTTTAAATGATTTAATTAATTTTGAATTTTACTTAATACTTTCTTTGTTTCATTTGACCTACACAGAATAACTAAGTGTTATGAAGAGAAAGAAAGAGAGGATCACTCTTTAAATACCTACCTTCAGTCACATCTAAATCAAATTAATTAATCAATTCCCATTTAGTGAATGGTTTATTATATGTTTTGATTAGTCCTAAGTTTAGGTTCACTTTAAATAAACTCATTCAATAAGAAAGGCATCTTAAGGTTAGTTGGAATGAATTACTATCACATAACACATGTTTGTTCATTTCTTTCCATCATGTATATCATGCATATGATTAAATCATAAGCATAGCTATACATGAAATTTGTATCTTAGCACACTTGAATGATGAATGTGAGTAAATATATTTGGAATTAATAATTCATTTGGTTGAATGATTTTGTCATATTGATTCAAAGCTCTATCTAAGTTCTTATGCAAAAGCATAAGGAAAGAACCTTAAATCACATGACTAATCAACTCAACCAAATAAACAAAGTATGAATGCATATCTTTTAATAGAAAATTAGGGTTTTCATTCATTAGTCAAGTACACATCCACATGTATAAAAGTTTTAAGCGAGTACGTCTCCATTGTTCTACACCAAGGGAATAAGGTAGGAACCTCCGTGGGGCTACTTAAAGCCGTGCGTCCCTAGAATGTCCAGGCTAATATATCGCTATCCTTAGATACATGTGGATGTATAAACAACTACAAGAATAGAAAGCCATGCAAAAATTGTATTTTGATTGATTTATTTATTTTGTGTAAATGAATTAAAGCTCAATCTAGATTCTAATGTCCAAATGCATAAGAATAAAATCAAGCAGGTACATCGCCATTGTTCTACACCAAGGGAACAAGGTAGGAACCTCTTTGGGCTACTTAAAGTCGCGGCATTGAATGTCTAGACTAATATACCCGCTAACATTCTTACTTATACAAATCAACACATGAATGTAAGGAAGAGACTTTATTTCACACACTAAATTAATATTCACTTGCATTTCCTATGTATATATAACTAAATTTACAATATATATGTATATTCAATCATTAGTAAACTTTTGAAAATATATTTGAGATTTAATAATGATATTAGCCACATATATTTTTAATTTAAATCAACACATGCAAATTGACATAAAGAAAATTATTTTTATTTGATTAATTTGAAAGACATGAATGCATGAGTACAAGTGGCATACAATATTTAGCATGATTGGAAAGAAATAAAACAACACAAGCATGTGATCTCATTCAATCCAACTAAGTCCTAAGGACAATCAAACTAAATAAGATTATTTAAAACAAACCAAAGTTCTTTAATGTCATTTCATTTTTATGTTTGATTTGATTTAAGGAAATGTGAAAGAGATTTGCTAACCTAATCCCATCCCCATGTATGAGTTAATTTAGTTTAATGAAGAATAATTATGTTGATTTTATATCTTAATTAGGTTAGGTATGAATTAAGTCAATTAATTAACTCTTACCTGCATCACCTTAAGTTAATTAACCAATTAATAATGAGCCAATATGATATGCAACCGCATGAAAAGTAAATTAGCAATGCTCCTAAGAAATGAAAGGGGCCTAATGCAATTGGCTCATAAGTTAATTAGGCTTAAGGGATCTCACTTAACTAGTTTTATGGTTTTCTCACTTGTGAGCTATCCATAATTTCATTAGCTCTCTTAGGTTATTGAAAACCCAAAGAGCTACCTAAGTTTGATTAAAGGTGATTAGATGTGAATAGATTTTATTGAGTTAATTAAGCTCATTAATCCATTTGATTATGCATTAAGAATGTTCAAATAATGAAATGAAATTAACTTAAAGAAAGAGATCAAGAAAGAGGCCTTAATCTCAATCCCAAAGTTCCAAATTTGGTCACTTAAGCTCGATTTTATCTTGAGGATTAATTAATTAAAAGCAATTAATTACTTTAACAATCAATTAATTTCAAAAAGTAAAGAAAACTTAGGAAATGAATTAGAAAAATATCCCAATCACATTCCTAAGCTCCTTACTATTCAACATAAGTAATTAGGCTTAAATAATTAATTAAGCCAATGTTCATTCATTATCATTAATTAAATTAAGAAAGTGATTGCTTAATCATTTAATTTTCCTAATTAAGCAACCAATAAAATTCCAAAAAAATAGGGAGGCAGAGGTCATCCCCTAAACATCCATTGAAAGTTTGAGATTAATTGGGTGATTATGAGTACTAATAAATAAAATTTTAATTAATCCTTAATTAAGCAAAAATCTCTATTCAAAATTTAGTAATAATAATTTTAATGGATTCAACTCTACAATATCTTCAAAATGAGCCCTAGTTTGCATTTTTTTGATTTTTCTAGGATTACTTATGATTTTTAGAAGTTTCAGCCTTTAAAATATATTACTTAAGCTTAATTAAAGACTTAATCCCACCCAGGCTAACGTGCATGCTTTTCACATGGTGAAATAGGATTGGCTATTTAAGTTATCACATCTACCATTAACTCATATTACAATGGTGCACTAACTCCATGGGTCGTCCGATCTAAGATCGGATGGCCATGATTTGATCAGTAGTTTAGGAAAGGAATTAGGGGATTGAACGTGGGATTGGATCATGACAATACATTCTAATCATGTGGAATGGATGGTCCGTGATCCATCCCATTCATGAGAGGTGAAAGATGTTGTCCATCTTTCCTCGTTCGATCCGAGCTCACCCGAACTAAGATTGCCTCCAAATTAATATCACACCTTCAGGGAGGGGAGGTAGACAAATCCAATAGCTGAAAATGCATGACATTCAAATTTTTCATAAAAGACCAAATGATTTTCCATACAAGGCTCGCTTTGCAAATTACCTCATTGAGATAATTTTTGGTGGTTCGATAGAGTTTCATCTAATTGAGATGAGGCCCTATTGAGAAGCTTGGGCTTTGATTTAGAGTCCCACCACCAATCCACATGCATAAAGGCTTCAGCTCGATCAACTTTGATCTTGGTCCGTAAGGCTGAGGTTGGTTGGCTTCAACGAAGTATGAGGATGGTGTGGGTGCAAGGAATTGTAGTTTGATAAAGTAGAGGAATATTACTCAGAAGGAGGTTGTCCTATTTCAACTTTTCTTGGGGAGTAGGAATACCAATCGAGGAAGCTTCAGGATTGCTCTTGGGAAGTCTTTGGGATTTTGAAAATTCCTTAGGGACTCACACAAAAAAATTGGTATCATTTGTCACTCGAATTGAGGGGGTATACCCCTCAATTGCACTTGATGGATGGATGGGATAGCTTCTAGAAATTCAACTGAATGGCTACCATCAAGTCAGTAGAGGGGTCACTGTCAGCTCCATTTGGCACGTCCTAGTTGGAGGAAGTGGTGGGAGGAGTCTCAAGGCTTAATATGGGGAGTTGATCTTTGCCTTTGCCCATTGGGTTCATCCATGAGAGGGAGTGGCTTTGTTTGGTTTCCCTTGGTCCATATCAAGATCTAGGATGGCTTTGGGTGGGCTAAGGTGGCCTAGGAGTTCCTCATTAGGAAGTTTGATGGCTGCCATGGAAGAGGCAAAGTGAACTTTGCCTCTTATGGAAAGAATCCAATGCAAATGAGCTTGTCCAATGGTCAATTCCCTTGGGTTGGGCCCCACATGGACTTGGGCTAGTTATGAGCTAACCTAGGGTCCATTTGGGTCAGTCACCAAGGTTCCATAAGGTGGCTTTGATGATTTGGCTTCATATGGTCAAAATAGGCTCATTTATGTTAGGTTGGGTTGACCAATAAATTGGGTCAAACCAAAATTGGTTAGGTTCATTTGATTATTTGAGATATTTTGGTTCAATTGGTTTTGATCAATTTGGCTTAGGTTTGATTTTGGCTCATTTGGATTCAAATAGGTCAAATGGGCTAAGTTGACCAATTTGACCAATTTGACCAAATTGGTTTGGGTTAGAGTCAAGTTTAATTGGTTGATTGAAATTAATTGCTTTTGGTTTGGTTTAATTTAGATTTAATTTGGATTTTGGCCAATTTGACCCTTTAGGTCAATTTGGGCTAGGTTGAGTCAAGTTGACCAATTGGTCAAATTGGGCTCAATCACTTTGTTCAAGTTCAATAAGTGATTTGGAATGAACTTGAGCCATTGGTTGCAATCAATTTGGATCAAATCATGATTTGACCCATTTTGGCTCTTTAGGCCAATTTGGGTCAACTTAGGTCAAATGGCCATTTAGGCTTGGTTTGGCTCAAGTGAGGGTTTGGTCAATTCATTGATTGTGTTAATTTGAATCAATCAATCAATCATGGGGGTTTTGGGTTTCAAGTTTCATAAGCTAAATGTTTTGAAGCGCTGACTTTGTTTGACCCAAAGATAATTGATTAACCTAGATGATTGTTGATCATGTTATGGGGTTTGGATGGGCTTAGTTCAATCCAATTAATTGAACTTGGCTCAAAAAAGGTCTTTTAGGTCACTTTGGGTCGGGTTTGATCATGGCTTGATTCAAGTTTAATTGAACCCACATATGAACTTATGATGGAAATATAAATCCAATTGCAAGTGGTTTGAAGCCTATGGATTTTGGTTCATATGATAATTTCAAGTCAAAAGGGCTAACTTAGGTCTAATTGGGTTGATAGATTTGGTTTGATAATTATAGTTTGTGTTTATATTTGGAACGATTGAAGGAGTGATTGAATTATGAAGAAATCCATGGGTTTTGAGTTGATTTGGATATCATTTACCAAGTACAAGAAATTGGCTAAAAGGGCTAAAAATTTGATTTGATTTGATTTGGTTTTTTGGCCATTTGATTTATATTTCATTTATATTTGCAAATATGAAGAAGATATAAATGATTCATGAGAAAATCACTTGAGTTTGGAGTGATTTGGAAGAAAATTTGATCAAATTGAGGGATGTGGGTCAAAAGGGCTTAAGGGAATTGATTTGATTTGGTTTAGTTTGATTTGATTTGAATGGTTTGAATTTAGAATTCATTTATATTTTGAATATAAATGAAATAAATGATTGATTTATAAAAATATCAATTGAGTTTGGGTTGATTTGAATTTGGCTAAGTCCATAAGAAAAATCAAAGGGCTTAGGAAAGGATTTGGATTTTAATTTAATCATGGGTTTTAATCATTTGGAGTGGGATTGGATTTATGATCTTGATTTGAATTTGAGGTTTGGTTTGGAAGAAGGATTGGGTTTAAGGCTATAAGGGTGCAAGTCTTCCTAAATCCCTAAGGCATAACCTTCCTAACTCTTCTAAGTCTCTATTAGGTTAAGTGTTCACCTAATCAAGAGAAGTATTAAGACAAGGAACTCTAGTGTCTAGTCCAGATCTATGATGAGGAAGTTGAGAGCTCACTCCAAAAGTGAGGTCAACACATATATTATAAGATGTTTGAGCATGTAGTGATGTTTTTTTGGATGTTATAAGAAATGTTTTGTTTTTAGTATTATGGTATTGTGCTCTATAGTCTATATTAATATAAATCTTAAAAATATTGATTTAATAAATCGATGATGAAATTTGTTAAATTTGAAGTGGAATTAGGTTGTAGTACCACTTGTAGTCTAAAAGTAAAATTTTATGTTTAAAATAAATATTATATGGTGTAGCATAGTATAGCATGTATCATAATATATTGTTCATTATTTTAAATTCTTTTAGTACCAACAATCATGCAATAGCATTATTTATAAAAAATGTTGATTTAGACTTTTAAATGGTGGAATTTGGCCAAATTCATAATAGGTATAGCATGGCATATATTATTTCAATTTAAAATATGTGATACAACTAAAATATATAGTTTTTGATTGTTTAGACTAATTTTATGATTTTTATCTTAAGCAATTGTGATGTGCAATATAATATAATATAATATAATATGTTATAGTGTATTATAATATAGGATGCATATAACATAGTGTGCATTATAGATATTGTGTATTACTACTTGTTGTTTAGCATATTTTAGTTTGTTATAGTATGATGTAGAGTTGTAATCATAATTTTATAAAAATATTGAGGTTGAGATGATGGGATTTGTGGCCAAATTTAAAGTAAGCTTTAGGGAACATCATGGGCTAGTCATTTAATCAAAAGAATTGAATTTTGCATCCAAAATAAATTTTCATTTTCAACCAAAATTTTATAAATTTTTTGCTTAAAGTGATTCATTTTAAGGTAAAGACAATATATTATATGAAAAAAATATAATATAAATAAAATATAACTTCACATATATATATGAATGTGTTAGTGTGTTACTAAATATTATTGTACATTTTAGTATGTTTTACTTATGTTATAATCCATTGGGTCAAAACTCACAAAAATGTTAATTTGAAGGTTGAGATGGAAGAATTAAATTCACGGCACACACCAAGCAACACCAAAATTATGCTATTTTGTACCATTTCTATGGAAAATAACAATTTTATATCCAAAATGAACATTATTCATATTTTGAGAAAATTTTGTTATTTGTTCCTTTTAAGTGATTCTAATGAGGTGTATTATTAGAAAATATATTATATAATATTATAATATAACATCATATATTATAATATAACATTGTGTGTTAATTCACACTATAATATGTTTAGCATGATATATAGTTAGTTTGAGCTTGCACCATCACAAATCATAAAATGTTGATTACAATGTTAAGATGATGTAATTTGAACAACTACATTGTTAGGCTTTTGGTTGAAGTATTAAAGGTGTGCATAAGAGAAGAAATAAGATTTGATGAGAATTCATGTGGAGGAGATCCGCTAGGGAATCACACATGCATTGGACATGACATGTGAAGGGGAAATGAGGGATAAGGTTTGAATTTTATTTGATTATATGATTTATGGAAAGAAGATCCCTAGGGATAGGAATCTATAATCCACCAGATCAAATCAAACTTTAATTTGTTTTGTTTTAATTTATAGGCAGCTAGAGATATGGGCTCAGTCGCTATCTATATAATCCTTCCACAAGCAAGGCATTTATATTGGGATTTGAGTTTGAATTATAGATTTTTTTTGGGGATGTACCAAGAATATTGGATTTCTTTGAATTAGATTCTATTTGGGGAGTTGTTTTAATTTTGCTCCACCGGGAGGTTGGTTCAAATTTGATTTTGTTTTTGACTTTATATATGATTTGGGGCTCCAGGGAGAAGGGTGTGATTTAACTCCACTGGGAAAATTAGATTAATTTAATTTAACTGAGTTAATGTGGACTGGTCGATGGACCCAGAGAAAGCTTTATCGCCTTGACCTACCTAGGTTTACAAATCCAAAGGGATAGTCTCGTCAGGGTAGAGCTAGCCAACCTAAGCCTTTGGTGCAATGGTTGTGCTAGAAAAAAGGCATAACATACTTACACCTTCCAAAGCAAGGAACAACTACTGGGGTGACCTATTGGATGCACAACAAATTGAACCTAACCTAGGGTGAATACTAAGTGAATGTCGCTGGGGACTTATGTCAACTCAAAAATAGTCAGGAATATTTTTATCTAAATCCCTTGTGATTTAATATGGTTTGTTTGGTTTAGTTTGATTTTGAATTAAGGGCATATCCACTGGGGATGTGAGCTTGGTCAAATTTGATAGATTTAATTTATGGATCAAGTCAGTGTGCGATGGACCAACTAAGAAGGGGATATATTAACCTTGGCCTATCTCAGATTTACAAATACAAAGGAATAGTCTACTGGTCATAAGGTAGAGCTAGCCAACTTAAGGAGTTGCCTTTCGGCAGTAACGCATAAGAAGAAGGCGTTTTCATCTTCTAAAGTAGGAACAACCGCCGGGTGACCTATTGGTATAACATATCGAACCCGACTTAGGGGCTTACTATTGAGTGAATGCCACGGGACTTATATCAACTCAAGAGTAGATTCTTATAGGGAGTTTTACACTCGCTAAAAGATAAGATGTCTACTTGGGAAAAGGTACCACTAGGGGTGTCCTCCTAATCCACAAGTGAATATATTTTTTGTTTATATGTTTGCATGGACCCTATTGGTGTGCAAGGGACCACACTGTGAAGGGGCTATGTAGGCATTGACCTATCTCAAATTTATTGGGCTAAGGGAGAATCTGCATATCCACATGATGGATTCTCCAACCACAGAGGTGGTTAATAGGAAAGCAGAACTGTCCAATCTGATAGTAACCCGGGTAGTTTCTAAATGGGGTCGTAAAGGACATGATCCAAATATAGTGCCCATAGGGGAGGTGCTACTAGGGGCTTTATCTCAAGCCCTAGAGTAAAGAAAGCCTATAGGTGTACGGCCAACTCAAGGAGAAAGCATAGCATACTTACATCTCATGAGTGTGTATCCTAAGGTGCAAGAACCAACCAAGGTGTATCCATCACATGAGTGGTGTTTCTATCAGCATAGTGAGAACAAACTAACCTAAGGTGCCTGTCGATGTCCAATGATCAATCTGGAAAGAAAGCGTGTAGGCTTACAACTTTCCGAGTGGAACTGATCATCGAGAAAGTCTGTCATTGATGGGACAAATGTTATTTGACCTAGAGAACCTACTAAGCGGGGAGCCCTGAGGAAGGATTGGACCTGGACTTGAAACAGTCAGGAGGGACGGAGCCACTTGGGGACTTATCCTAAACCTCATATATATTTGACCCAATCATTGCACGAATGTTAATTCAAGAAGAGAACAAAACTAACAAGGAGCTTACCTTCTCTTAAATGAAGCCAACATGAAGTAGCTTACCTTCCATGCATTAGGGCTTACCAAACTAACAAGGAGCTTGTCGATGTGGAATGGCCAAGTAAGGAAGGTAAGTGTAGTAGACTTACATCCTCCAAAGTAAGAACACCACTGGGGTGACACACTAGTAGGGTAGCATGTCAGCCCGACTTAGAGCAGCTACTGAGTGAGTGCCGCTGGGGGCATTAACTTAACTCAATGTTGCTTGAGACAAAAGATATGTGTTTATTTTATATGTTTGTGTTATGTCGATGAGGTATAGGATGTCGCTTGAGTTCCTTACACCTACCATAAATACATCGTGGCAAATTTGCAAACAATAATACTTTTGACATGGAAGAGATTAAATTTGAAATGAAATTTTCATTGATGATAATTATTTTCAAACATTCTCTTAAATGAAGCCAACATGAGCACATCAATCTGATCCAAAGATAAAGATGAAAATCAAGAGACTTGGATACTACTGGCCTTCGATGATTACAAACTGCATGGATATAGCTAGGAGACGACATCAGTGTCAAGTACATGGTGTGGTCCTCTACCAACCACCCAACATTCTGCACCCTACATTGGCCTCATGGCCATTTGAGTGTTGGGGTACCGACATTGTGGGTCCGATCGATCCTCCTTCTTCCAAGGGGCATCGATTCATCTTAGCTTTCACTGACTACTTTTCCAAGTGGGTGGAAGCCATTCCACTCAGAGGGGTCACAGCTCAGGATTTGCTTCAGTTTTTCAAGAACTATATCATATATAAGTTTGGGGTGCCTTGATGAATTATACTCGATAATGGTACTGCATTCTAAAGTACAAAGATCAACACTTCGCTAGAAGACACGGTATAGATTGGAGATACTCCAACATCTACTATCCTAGAGCAAATGGCTTAGCGGAAGCATTCAATAAAACTCTCATCCAAATATTGAAGAAGACTCTTGATGTTAATAAATGATAGTAGAACAAGCAGTTGGTTGAAGCCTTGCAGGCCTACCGCACCACATACCAAACTCCAAATCCCACCTATTTTCATGAGTAAGTTGTTGTCCTACCTTTTGAAGTTCAACTCCCATCACTAAGAATAGCATTTGCAAGATCACTACTGCAGGTAATGCAATGTTACTAAGTAGAAGAGCTTGAATGTTTAGGAGGCCCAAGTGCTAAAACCTCAAGTTGTACAAAAGCCAAAATGATTCAAGCTCACAACAAGTCCGGTCCACCCTAGATTTTAGTAGAGAACTTAGTCCTAAGGAGACCAATTATTGTTCATAGAAAGATGGGAGGCAAGTTTGAACCCACTTGGGAAGGTCCCATGTCATATAGAAGGCCT